>JAUMHD010007589.1:0-10527 GCA_032359135.1 Ulvella scutata
GCCATTCGAGTGAAGTGGTGGATGTTTTGTGTGAGTTGATTTTGGCTATTTGGGTTCATGCCTATTTACTACCTTTCAGGTTTGTTAATTTATAGTTTTTCCCGATTAGTTTTTTTATTAGTTTATTAATTATGCGCTTTTTTCGAGCGGGCCGCAGTACAGGTGAAAGGAGGCGCCCACATCAGCTGCACCAACATCCTGGATGTGGCAACAGAAGGTGTCGTCAGCGAGGAAGCTGAGTGGTTGAAGCTCGAGGACACCAACATTCTCGGTAACGCTAGCCAGTCTTCGCGAGGTCTATGGATCAGAAGCAGCGCATGCGATCGCGCGAGAGTTGGCTACAAGCGGCACCAAATCTTGCGCACTACAGTAAGCTGTTGCTCAATCGGGCTGGAGGTACGGAGTGGCAACGTTTGGGCGGAGACGCTGCGGGTGTTGAAATGCGGTTCTGGCGTGCGCATGCAGCATGGGACTGACTGTCACCTCTTTGAAGCGGATATTCTGGACTGTGTTCAGCAGGCCTAGGGCATGCATGTGCGTTGTTACTGCCCAGCGCTGCTTTCAGTATGCGCGCAGGGTAGCTCGTTTGATTCGTTATATCTATATTGCCCACAGAAAGTTTCGTCAGCAGAGGCCCTACAGGAAGTTGCATCGTGTGAAAACGGTGGATTACAGGCTGGGACGAAGGCGAACATGCAGTCCCTCGTGCTATGTTTAAAAAAATATCGTGTCTTTGACCTTGTCGTGAATATGACCAGTGCCACGTACACGGCCACAAAGGCCATGTTTGCTGAACATGAGGAAGCGAGTGATTGCACGATGTGGATCGATGGAGCAGTTGACGCACCCAGCCGGCGCTAGCGCATGCATGCGCTACCGCGCATGCATTCCAGGACAAGGACTGCGCTATAGCGAGTGGTACTCGCGAAATTGGACAATGACCAGACGCTCAAAACTGCGTGTGTTGCTCCTCTGGGTTGCAATTCTGGGTCCTCGCAAGTTTTGTAGAGTCGTGAAGTTCAGCATGGCTGTACCGCATGAACACCTTAGTGTTGGGGGGACAAAGCTTGCATGTCACCCAAAAAAAATCCTTTGTACAACAACAGATGTTTTTGTTATGCCCTCCAGAACCCAATTCCCCCTCGGCATCTCATCCTCTTCCAGCTTTACTTTCCTCATGTTTAGGAGGCGCATGCGGCTGTCACCTACCTTCCCTTGGCGGCGCGGTGACGTCACCTGGGGGGAGGGATGTTACGATTGTAGGCGAATCTACTACTATATCAGTGACACCATCGCTCCTAGAGGTAGGGTACGATCATAACCGATCGTGCGCTTTTGGTATCAGCACAGAACCTAACAGTTCCCTCCTTCAGAGAAGCTTCCTTTCTGACACCCTGCGGGTTGGCCGGGTCATATTTCAGATCGGCTGTAAATCATGCCTCTTTACCACCTTTCTGGTTTGTAGCCACAGTGCATTTCAGATCCGCTGTAAACCTTCATCGCTTTGCACAGGGATGATACCCCTCTTTGATGTTCAGCATGTGTTGTAACTTCTCCGGGTTCCCCGGGGTCCGCCTGGGATAATTTCAACAATTGTGTCCAACGCTGCCCTCCTGATACACTCCCCAGATCTTGCCTCCATGTTCATGGCCCTTCCCCCCATCCACCGCCACCTCCCGATAAGTTTTTTTTTCCTCCACCTTTTGCCACTTTTTAAAATGGTGCCCTTTTTAGCACTGCAGGAGCACATCTGCGAGGCCGCGGGACGGTCGGAGGAGGCCAACGCGGGGGGTGGCAGGCGGGGGGACGTGGGGGACGTGGGGGACGTGGGGGGGGGGGGGGGCGATGGCGGCGGAGAGGAGGGGAGGAGGGGGGGGGTTCGGCAGAGGCGCTATCCGGAGTGTGATCGATGTGGTTATGCCGTTTTGTACATTCATGCTGTTTGTCCACGCCTCCAGAACTGTGATAAAGAGTGTCATGAAATGGGAGTTTGCGATGAGAATGAGTGGCTTCGGTGGAGAAACTGCCATGTGCTCTGTGTTGAGTTATGTGCTGATACCAAAAGCGCCCGATCCAGAAACGATTTGCTGGTACATGACCCATTCTATGGAGTCATGCCTGTAACCTTACATACTTTCAATCACTGCACGCCTTGCATCTTCCCTGATGTCCATGTAACCAGGCACGTGATATATGTCTCTCGCAAACACTGTGTTCAACATGGCCAGTAGAGCATATCCAGACTAGCTATTTGGGTGCATGCCTATTGTTGGGTACAGCTGTGTTGAGACACTGAGATTACATGTGATGTATTTATAATTCAAGACAATGCGCTTATGCCGCACATGTTTGGATGTTGCTGGTACCAAGCATCTCTATTGAAGCGGAAGGTTATAAGCTGCCAGTTGTCGGCACTCTTTGAAGGAAAGAATCTTTGGAAGTATGCATGAATTCGTTGTAACGCACAGCACCACAGTTGTGATGTAACCCTTTGCATTACAGAATTGAATAAGGTCTGAGGTCCTAAGGGCTACGGGCAGCTGTATAAGAGAGGAAGCATAGTGCACAGCAGTGCACCATGGTACCATGCAAGTAGTCGGTATCATGCATGTACTAAGTACGACTTAGCGAGATAACCAATTACCTAACGCGCTCACGGAGTCACTCAGTCTACTCCTCTGTGCTGGAATCTGTCTCGCATGGCGCACACTCAACACCTATTCACTACCTTTCCGGTTTGTAAAAGGGTTCAGCCACACTAGCTATGCTCACCAGAAGGGAGCAACACAGAGCATGACTACTGCTTCCCATTTTCGATGTTATTCAACACACAAACACAGCAACACCCCCTTCCAAGATACATTCTGTTCTCTTCCTCTTCCATGCTACATCACGATTCGCGAATATCGCATGATCTTGAGAAAGGCAGGGCTAACTGGTGCAGCCACATGTGCCAAACGCCTTGCATATCGTCACGTGCTTTTCATCGATAGGGATGCAGTCATCCCCACAGCATGACTTGTCTTCTGGGCAGCAGTTAACGCGGCCTGTATCACCTGCCGACTCAATCCGCAGCAGTCAAGCACCATGATTTGCTGGTACATGAGCCATTCTATGGAGTTATGCCTGTCACTTTACACACTTTACACAATGCGCAGCAGTCATGCACCAGGGAAGCAGTTAAGGCATGGGGAAAGACTAATTACCTACAACCCCTTCGGGTGTGCTGGGGCTGAAGCCTTTCTTAGGTATGGCGTGGTTGCCGATTAGCTCTTAAATATTTTTCATTCTGGCGAAAGAATCTAAACTATTCATTTTGGGGAGTGTTACATGTACGAATTCGTGATCTTCCAGGGTGAGCACGGCAGAAGTCATTCAATTTGGCTGACACTGGCAGACAAGTTTCCAATAACCATACCCCTGTGTTGCACTCGTTCCGGTTTTGGCACTATCTTACGTTTTGGACATCAATTCAACCCCCTTGGAATACGTGTAGCCGAAAATTTTCCATTCTTGAAACTGGATACATAAAAAAAAACTAATCGGGAACCATGCGTGACTCAAGAACACCGCACTGGATAAAAAAACAATCCTGGGGTTGAACAGATAATTTGTGTTCGTTGCGTTTTGGGTTCATGCCTATCCACTACCTTCACAGCTTGTAAGTGATCAATTTTACTGGGCCAATAGTACTCGAAGTAACTGTAGCACTAAAGCTTAAGATTGTCGAGTACTGCAACTTCTTATTGTCGTGGCATTGTGTTTCATCATTACTATCGCAGTTTGGCTAGTATGTTCTGAAACAGTGCTAGGCAAGACTTTCGTGATGGTGCTGTTGTTCCATTCGAGTGAAATGGTAGATGTTTTGGGTCAGTTGCTGTCGGCTATTTGGGTTCATGCCTATTCACTACCCTTCCAGTCTGTAACGTTGTACTCCAAGTAACTGTTCTCTAAGTAACCGTAGTATGTCAATCGTAGGTAGGTACGTAGGTACGTAGCCAAACGCAACTAACACAAAATATCCACCACTTCACTCGAATGGCACAGCATCCCCATCACGAAAGTCTTTCGTAGCACTCTACCCTCCTGGATCATACCAGCCAAACTGCGATAGTAACGGCGAAACACAATGCTGCGACAACAAGAAGCTGTAGTACACTACATAATCTCTATGTAAAAGTTGTTGTTGGCCAGCTCAGTTCATGCCTACTCATTACCTATCCGGTTTGTAAAAACGTTTTCCCCTTTTTCTTTTGTGCCTTATGTTGTACTACGTACATCAGGTTCATGCATATTCATTCCCTTCCCGGTTTTTAAAGAGATTGTGGGCTGTGCTTGTGTATATCTAGTTAGTGTCGCAGTTGTCCCTTGGTGCCTGCACTAAGTAAAAAAGAGCACTAAGTTAACCCTAACCCCTAACCCCGTTGCCTATTCATTACCTTTCTGATGTGTACAGAGCACTAAGTAAACAGTAGCATCAGTGTCGGAGGGCCTGCACCTGAACAGAGGGGTTGCCCGGGGCCTCCACAGGCGGTGCACATAGCCCCCACATCAGCAATTCTGGGGTCTGCAAAGCAGACCAGCTTGTCTCCATTGCAGGTGCCTCCGTCGCCCCCCTCGCAGCACAGCTGCCCCTCCCCCCCACAACTAACACACTCATTGAACGTATTGAAGGGGTTGGTGCTGCATGCCAGATCAGGGGAGTTGCAAGACAAGTCCTCACAGCAGGCCCCCCCTGCCGCACCACAGCCCTCGGGGGGGGCAGGCTTGCAGCCACAGAGGCCGATTTCACAGGGCGCAAAGGTTTGCACGTCTTCTGAGATGCAATCATCCCCGCAGCACTTCTCCCCAGCACCACAGCAGCCCTCTGAGCCTACAAAGCGCAGCAGTAGTTAGGGTTACCTGCAAGTGCGTGTGGCTGTCACACGTTTCCGTGCGCAATGACATGCTATCATCTATCTAGATTGATGAAATAGAAAACATGTGGGACGTTCTCTGCAGCCTTTGTGTTGGCCTTCCTGGTCCCGTGTGGCCCCCGGGTGTACGTCCTTGTCCCAGTTAAGGTTGGCGGGTTGATGAGGGCGTGACTGCTACGTAAGGTTAGTGTGGTCGGTTACGTAAGGTTACATAAGGTTACGTAAGGTTACCATCACTGATTTCTTGTACCAGAAGGAAAGAGTACTTCCGGTGGATGGAAGGCCAGAATGCCAACACAAGATCGATACAATTGAGTTCATCAACAGCATTTTGATTGTTCATACGTTCATTGAAACTTGTGCGTATCGCAAGTGTGTCGTAATATCGTTCTGTGAACACACACTAAAAGTACGCTCGTATCTGGCGCACCTTTTGTGCTTGTGAGCCGCGCCCTTGTTGATGCACACACATCAAAGAGCTGACATCGACAGAAGCCGAACATGTTGTGCACACAGCAGCTTGCGCACACAGCATGTCTGAGCGCTTGAATACAAAACAGAAGAAAGCAGATGCATCAGAGGTTGAAATCAACTTGGACAGGGACATACACCCCCGAGCCACACGGGACCACAGAGGCAAGCATAGAGGCTGCAGAGAACGCCGCACAATGTTGAAATTTTGCAAGCAAACACAGGGTCGCCAACAGGGACCGCATCGTCAGCCACAACAGCACCAACAAGGACCAAAGACATCATATGACTGTAGCAGAGGCCACCCCTGGCCACTACCACAGAAAACGTTTCCCAGGGTGTGTAAAGTTACAGGCATAACTCGATAGAATGGCTCATGTACAAGCAAATCAACGCATGCCAACTTAGCTCGACCTCGCACAAACGACACAGGACATGCCACTCTTTCCCAGGGTCAGACAATAGGGTGTAAGCACTAGATGGTGAAAAGAATGAGCAGAAATAGAAATGTCTAAACCTCCGAATACGCGAGGACAGACTTTCGCGATGGTACTGTTGTGCCATTCGGGAGAAGTGGTGGATACTTTGTGTTAGTTGCTTTTGGCTGGTTGGGTTCATGCCTATTCACTACCTTTCTGGTTTGCAAAAACGATTTTCCCTCTTCATTTTTGCCTGGTGTTGTACTACATAAAATAAGTTCAAGCCTATTCATTTCTGATGTGTATACAGAACTAAGTAAACAGTAGCATCTGTGTCGGAGGGCCTGCACCTGAACAGAGGGGTTGCCCGGGGCCTCCACAGGCAGTGCACATAGCCCCCACATCAGCAATTCTGGGGTCTGCAAAGCAGACCAGCTTGTCTCCATTGCAGGTGCCTCCGTCGCCCCCCTCGCAGCACAGCTTCCCCTCTCCCCCACAACTAACACACTCATTGAACGCATTGAAGGGGTTGGTGCTGCATGCCAGATCAGGGGAGTTGCAAGACAAGTCCTCACAGCAGGGCCCCCCTGCCGCACCACAGCCCCCCTCTGGGGGGGTTCCCCTTGGGGGGGGAGCCTCACAACCGCAGAGGCCTGCAGCTGCGCAGTCTGCAAAGGGTAGTTCAGAAATGGAAATACAGCTGTCACCACAGCATGTCTCGCTAGCGGGGCAGCAGCTCCCCTCTGGGGGGGTTGGGTGGGGAGACAACTCGCAGCCACACAGGCGGGAGACAAGGCAGATTGTGAATGCGAGATTCTCTGTGGGAATGCAGCCGTCACCGCAGCAGGACTGCCCCTCTGGGCAGCAATCTTTGATGCAGAGGCCGCTGACTGGGCTCTCGAATAAGTCATCCATGCATCGGGGGATGCCCTCCTCTGCACAGCGCCAGGAAGTGTGAAGCAGTGATCACCAGTGTTGCTCAAGTTGTTAGGGCTCACACCCAAAAAATTGCCCCAAATATTGAGAATCGTTCTTTCTGATCTTTGCAACTAAGCAACACTGGTGATCAATGGTGCGAAGGG
This sequence comes from Ulvella scutata, assembly GCA_032359135.1. Taxonomy (NCBI): domain Eukaryota; kingdom Viridiplantae; phylum Chlorophyta; class Ulvophyceae; order Ulvales; family Ulvellaceae; genus Ulvella; species Ulvella scutata. The sequence goes on from JAUMHD010007589.1 coordinate 6,889, forward strand.
CTTGTTACAGAGGCTGATTGATGGGGTAACCAGAAGGGCTGATGACTGGTGAGCATAACCAGTCTGTTTTACCCACTGCACATCTGAGCTCCCACATTTCACAAGGGGTGTCCCTTTTTTTACCAGGCTTTCTGATCATCCGTTCTTTTCACCATTTTTGCTGATCCGGACAACACTTGACTGACAACAAAACAGTTGCAAACAGAACAATTGGCAAGACTTGATTGGAAACACTGGGATGCCAACAATTGACTATCCTGCAAACGCTTCAAAACAAGAGGGCGTACTTGTACAGGCGGGCTGCGCAAGCCCCCCACAAACCCTGCAGCGCCCCCCTTCTTCAGAAGCCCCCCTATCAGGGTCATCAAAGCACACCACATGCTTTCCATTGCAGTCGGTGCCATCACAGCATGGTTCCCCCAACCTCCCACACTCTGCGGGAATTTCTGGCTCCTGGCACCGACCGTCAACCGCGACCAACCCCTCTCTGCACCGCTCAGCTCCCTCTCCTGAAAACAGTATGTAAAGTTACCAGGGATATTGTTAAGGATTGGGAAAAGACTAATTGTGTCAGGGAAATAATTTAGTGTGTTGCCTGTAACAATTCATGATTTTCCGGGGTGATCATGACAGGAGTTAATTAATTTGGCTGACAGTGGCTGACAAGTTGTCGATAACGATCCCCCTGAAAGTTGCAGGCATAACTCCATAGAAAGAATCATGTACCAGCAAATCATCTCATGTCTCTCCTGAAAACACACACAGTTCTTTTTACACACCGGAAAGGTTGTGAACAATGTCTAGACATGAACCCAAATACTCAAAAGCAACTAACGCAAAACAGTTCCACTGCAGGGTTTTTTTTTCTTTTTTGTTGTTGTTTTGTTCTGTTGCGGTTCAGGATAGGGTTCCGAGTCTGCGTCGGTGGCTACCAGGGGAATTATGAACGGATGCGGCTCAAGTTGTTCCGTCCTTGTTCCAATTGGGTTTGCCGTTCCTGTTCGCATGTGCATGGTGATGTCTAGGGCTGTGCCAATATACGAGTGTGCATTTGCCACATCGTATATGTTAATACACCTAACCATTCGAAGTTTCTGGGGGATGTGGTGCCCTTGAAGGAGTGTGTAAAGGTACAGGCTTAACTCCATAGCATGGCTCATGTACCAGCAAATCATCCCGGTTCGGGATGTGGTGCCCGTGAAAGAGGGTCAAAATCCCCGTCAAAAGGATGATACACGAAAATATACGCTTTTCAACTGCCCCCCGTATAATCTCACATGCCCTCCGTATATTGGCGCATGCCTAGTGATGTGCATAAACCAGGAACAGGGTTTTGAACCACAGACATAACGAGGAGTAGGTGTTGGAGGGTGTAAATAGAAGCAAGGAGCTGTAGAGCAGTAAGGCCGCGAATATGAGCAGAAAAAAAGCCGCCACCCACGCTCATATGGGTCTACCGCATGACTCTAAGCAATGAACCCATACGAACACACGGCCAAGGCCACATGTGCGCAGATCGGGCAAGTGCACTTGCGCGTGCGCAGATAAGAAAGGTAGGCCCTGGGGGCCAAAAAGGAAATGAACCACGCCATACCCAAGAAGGGCTAGGTAGTGAATATGAGCAAGGCAGTGAATATGAAGGGAGCATGGCATTGAATAGGAGCAAGGTAGGTAATTTGAGCAAGGCAGTGAATATGAAGGGAGCATGGCAGGGAATATTAAGGGAGCAGCGAATATGAAGGGAGCAACGCATTGATCAGGAAGGGAGCAAGGCAGTGAATTGGAGAAAGGGTTGGGAAGCGCACGCATGCAAACAGCCTGGAACAACTCCCCGCAAGCAACGCAAATGGCAGGCACATCCTGCAGCTCCCCAACACACTCCAGCCCCTCTGCATTGCACCTGTAGCCACAAAACACTTGTTCATTTTGACTGCAGGTCACCCTGTAAAATCATCCGAACGCAACAAATTGTACTTCTATGTACCACCCCCGAAAAAATATAATTCCGCCGGAAAAAAAAACCCCTGTTTCTCAATATTTTAAAGCAAAAACCCTGGGAAATCTCGCACACCTGCCACCATCACAGCATGTCCCCCCCTGGCCCCCACACGTGACACACTCTGAGCCAGGAATCTCGGAGGAGGTGAAACAGGCGAGTTTGGGACTGTCACATACAAAGCCTGGGCAGCACGCCTCGCCTAGCTCCCCACACACCAAGGGAGGAGCCTGGCCTTCCACGACCACCTCCTTCTCACACACCCCGCCCACCTCTACCAGCCCCTCTTGGCACTTCATGGCCCCTGTAGCCACAACATAGATTAACCATGTGCCACTGCCCCATGCATGTGCTGATGCTCATTCGTTCTGTGGCCATGACATAAGATGATCAAGCGCTACAGCCCCATGCATGTGCCGCTGCTCGTAGACATGTCATGGGACTGATATACAGATCGCATGAGAAATCCAGGGCCTGGCATTATGGAGCAAAATGTGTAGCAGTCCATTCTACGCAAGGTCGTTCTCTGCCGGTTCTAAAGATACAGAAACAGCCTGCTTGTTTACTTGTTGATTTGTATGAAGGTATACGGCATGCATACATGCAGTATACAATGACGTAGTGCATGCAACACATGCAATACACAGTGCGTGTAACAAACAGCGCATGCAGTACATGCATTGCATGCGGCACAGAGTGAATACAGTACACGCAACATGCAACGCACAGTGGCATAGTGCATGCCCCTCATGCATTACGCATACACAGAGGAACACACCAGAGCATGTTGGCATGTTGAGGCCTCCACAGGGTGCACATCGCCTAGTGCCTTGGTCACAAGTGACTGTCTGGGAGTTCCAGCACCACTGGCCCCCGCAGCACCACTGGCCCTCACGGCCACACAGGTTCCACCATGCCACTGCACACACACGCATGAGGAGCATGAGGAGCATGCTATGTAAGCAGAAAGCGAACCGTGAGCTGTATTGAACCCCTCACTCACCCCCACACACGCATGAGGAACACGATATGTAAGCAGAAAGCGAACCGTGAGCTGTATTGAACCCCTCACTCACCCCCACACACGCATGAGGAGCACGATATGTAAGCAGAAAGCGAACCGTGAGCTGTATTGAACCCCTCACTCACCCCCACACACGCATGAGGAGCATGCTTGTAACTTTACACACCTTCTTCGGTACGGTGTAACCGTGATTTCCAACACGATTATTGGCCCTCAGGGCCACTATACTGCAGTTGCCCAGGTCAGATATTTTCTTTATGTTTGTGACGTTTCATGTTCCCTCAAAACTAAAAAACGGCTCACAACAGCGAATCGTGGACTTGGGATATGGGACAAAAACACTCCAAATCAACCCAGTGCTACACAGAAACTGTCGGCTTGCAGCTCAGAATACGAAGATCAAATAGTGTTATTTACATTCTTTGCGTTTCGAATGAGCGCGACGGCCTATGGCACGCAAAACTGCGTCCGGTTCAGGCAGATCGCTCTATCACGTGATAGATTTAGATAGAGATAGGTTGGTGCACGCCCCTCTGTTAGTTAGTTAGGCCCCTCTGCTGAGGGTTACTTGCAGAACCTTGCTACTGTTGCTTGTTCCACTGGTGTTGTAGATCGTGGT
>JAUMHD010007600.1:0-10524 GCA_032359135.1 Ulvella scutata
CGGGTCAGGGCACCCCACTGGAGAAGCTTTACAACTAAACAGAAAGTGCTGCACACAACACCAGCGACGCTCCAACGACTTTAGCGACGCTCCAATGACAATCTGTACAATCTGAAGATGCGTGAGTTACCCAAACGGTGATAATTTTGATCAAGGGGCTCTGTCACTGGTGAAGAGTGAGTTGTTTTTGTCACATATCTCCCGGATCAGTGTCTCTCATTTTCAACCTACCGAGGCCACTCTCCCGGCACTTGTCAGTGTTAACACCTAACAAACGGCAGGAAATCAGCTTTATAGTCTACGCTCCATGTACATGGTACTTGTAGACCCTGTGTCTGGCTGTGGCCATGTGATCCACTGTAAAGCTGTGGTTGAAGTCATGCATGCAAGATGAACAGCGAGATCATATATGCAGGTGACTCTGATTGCAACCCTTGCAACATCACATGTCATGATACTGGATACGAAGCATACGCAGCCCCTTTAACATGGCTTAAAGTCGAACATCATGTACAAACATGGTCTCAGCCAGTTATTTCAAGGTCCCACTACCGTCAGTGCGCTGGGCGGGCTCAGAAGCCAACCAGTCAAAGCAAAACAAGGCTTTTCCGTATTCATGAGCAACCGGCCACAGTAAAGCACATGGCTGCTTAGGAAGTTTCTCCCTCAGGCTGGTTCGATCAAAAATCTCCTCCCCGCCACTGCCTCGAGTCACTCAAGATTGAGTTAATTAGCGGCAAGTCTATCCATATCGGTGCTCCAGTGGGCGACAGGCCTCCTGATGCATCTATCGTTTTTGCGCCTGGTGAGAAAATCAGTGGGCAAATCAAGATGGCAGGGAAACTAAGGCCACAGAGCAACCCCAAAAAACCTACAGAGGATTATATTTGTATCCTTCAGTTTCAGACAAGTGAAGGCCAGAAATTCTCAGTAGGTAAAAGACGTTGTACTGGACACATCTTCTTCATTTACATTCAGTAGCTGCACTGGGGAAAATTGTGCTGATGATGGGTCCAAGGGGGATGCGGATGGCAGAATGCTCGCAGCAGTGTTCGGTCAAGCCAGCAATCAGTGGATATCTGTGCTTGGGTTCGCAGTCTCGAAGCCAGTGGTTGATGTGCGCATCAACGATTTGGTGTCTCATAATCTGGACTCATATGGTGCCTCTCCGTACATCCAGAAGCTTCAGTACTGTAATGATGACAACGAGACGCACGATTCTGTCACCTTCGAATACTCAAGGACAGTTACGAAGGAGTAAAGCTGGCACCATGCCAAAACATGGCTCTCTGCGCTGTCGGCCACGACAGGCGTCGAAACGAAAATCGATGGAGGAGTGCCGTTCATTGCTGAGGGGGCATTGACTGGGATGGCATCGACAGATGCATCGACAGAGACCAACTTGGCAGGCGCGATTTCCCTCCTTTTGAGTGTGCAGAGTTGGAAGCCCTGCACGAGCAGTTGCTTCAGTCGTTGGTTGAGTGCCACCCCGGTGAGAGCAATAGTAGAGAGCGATAGTGTGATAGTAGAGAGCAATAGTCTGATCTCGCACTTTTGACCCAATCTGGTTTATCGAGAATTCTTCATCAGTTGTTTGCCACAAGCAGTGTCTTGCACTGTCTGCCATGATTTCTTGTGTGCAGTGTGCGGTGTGGTGTGCCTTGCGGGAAATGCGTGATATACATTTTTTTAACAAAACATTTTTGGCCTCCCGCAGGGCCCTCTTACATGTAATTTTTTTCTTTTTCGTGAGGTTTTGGCCATAACCCTGCCCAAAACGTCCCCTCATATATATGTATATATTTTTAATGAAAAGATTTTTTTGGCATGGCACCAAGACCCAGTAATCCGAACAGCATAAAATGGCTGAAAACAGATGTGATACATTGTGGTGTCTATTGTGCATCTCTATACAATCCCTAACTTATGCTCCTGTTTGTGCCCTTGATTATGTTTGAAATACTTCAATAGTATGGCTGAGAATGGGAATGATTCACTTGATGGTTTTGCTGTGACATTCGAATGGTCGCTGCATTTTATGGTGCCACCATGTTGCATTTGATCCTCTTTTCGCTTTCAGGCTTGTACAGACGCGACGGATCATTATCGTAGTTAAAAATCTTCTTGTGTGTTGAACATAGCCAGTCTACTGTAACCACCGAGATGTGCAGCACCGCGGCTAATTAATCCTTCGACTGTCGGCGCGCCACCCTGCTCTGACACGGTGCCCCATGCAGAATTGCACTCCTTACGTGTGTAATGGTGCAATGCTGGTGTCAAGCATGCGCAGCTGCGCCCTGTGCATGTAGCTTAGCCGAGAATATACCAGGCATAACATGACACGCTGCGCCACTACGGTGACAAAACGTTTCGTCATAAATATTGGCCCTCGCAGGCTGGTCATTTGCAAATGGGCTATGTGGGACGTGAGAAACATTAACATTCCGTACATGGCCACCCTCACGTACACATTTGAAGGCGGCGTGATCTGGAGCACCAAAATTGAGGGTCATTACCATGGCAGCTATGTTTCAGGGGTGGAAGCATCACATGACACTACACATCTTGAACCTGGAGAGTCCTGCCCTGTTGTATAGAAAAGAGCAAATAGTGTTCGCAGTGTGTCCTCAGCAGACATCGAAGTGGAGCAAGGTGTGACCCAGAACTGCTTGAAGGAATTGGGGAAAAACAATTATTTCGGCGATGTTTCCTCTTCAGGGCGTGGTACATACACCAATCAAGGGCACACTTTCGTGATGGTGCTGTTGTGCCATTAGTGTGAGATGGTAGCTATTTTGTGTTAGTTGCTTGTGGCTATTTAGGTTTATGCCTATTCACTACCTTTCCGGTTTAAAAAAAGGTACATACAACAATTCGCTGTTTTTTTGATGATTTCCGGGTTGACGCCCGCTCAAAACAACTAATTACTTCGTCCCAGGACAGTCAATCGGCACTTACAGCAACCCTGATGTGGCCCACACGGTGCCTTGTGCAGAGGTGCCACTGTGGTGTTACAAGCATTAGGTTTGTGTTGGAACATCATGTTACAAACCGGAAAGGTAGTGAATAGGCATAAACCCAAATAGCCAAAAGCAACTAGCACAAAAGTAGCTACCATCTCACACTAATGGCACAACAGCACCATCACGAAAGTCTTTCCTAGGATTCTTAGCCAAACTGCCATAGTTATGACGAAATGCAGTACCACGACCAGGTTTTTTGTGTTGAACGCGTACTTGCAATTGATAACATACTTACGATTTAGTTTATTCGACCCAGGGTCCCTTTTCTTACTTTCGCCAGAGCCATAGGTCGCAGTATTCGCCAGAGGTGTGCGTAGCAGTGTTTTGTTTTCTTTCCGTGTGGCCCAGAGGTGGATGTCATTGTCCCGTCCCTTCAGGGGTGCTGAGGCCAAAGACCTCTTTGGGAATGGTGTGGTTCCCAACATTGTATTTGTTTCTTATACGGTGCAGAGAATTAAAGTAACAAAGGCAATGGCACTGTTGCTACTCTTACCATGCTACTGAGACCTTCTGCAGGCACCGAAGATTCCAGGGATGGCAACGCCGACAGCCTCGGACTGCCAGAATGTCAGACATAGCAGTCACACATGTTGTGAAGCCTCTCTCACTGATGGGTTGTGGTGGATAGGGCTGCATGCATACGGATGAATGTGTCGCAGCTTGTGTGCTGTGCAAAGCTGAGAGAATGAGAGTTGTACAAAGCAGCAGAATGGAAACAAGGTGTAGAATGTTCTCGCTAAGTTTTTGTTTTGGTCTTAGGAGTACTGAAACCTGAGGGAGGGGCAGTGCATGGACATGGTGTGTCTGTGAAGACTGTTCATCATGTCTGCTTTTTTTGTTGGCAGGAATCTGATGACTAGGTGAATGTAGACTGTAGACTAGTATGTGTTGGTGGCAGTTGTAGACATTTTGCGACAGTTAGACATTTGAGACAACAGAAGTGTTTAATAGTAGTTTTGCGACAGTTAGACATTTGAGACAGTAGAAGTGTTCAACAGTAGTTTTTGCGACAGTTAGACGTTTCAGACAGTAGAAGTGTTCAACAGGAGTTTAAGGACAGTTAGACGTTTCAGACAGTAGAAGTGTTCCATTGTAGTAGTGACATCGACAAGGAATCGGTCATGAAGTAGAATGAAGTGTTCAATTCTATCCCCAGTGCGAGGTGTAGGTAAGTTGGCATGCGTTGATGTGCTGGTACATGAGCCATTCTATGGAGTTATGCCTGTAACTTGACACGCATTATATCCCCAGTCCGTAACGATAAATAGACATATATATAGATCGTTGTGTTACAATGCTTCATGCGGTCTCGGCTTGCAGTGGATGCTCCTGACCACATCAACTGCTCCTGAACACGTTTACCTGAACACATCAACTGCACCGCATTGATCTCAATTCACACTGGTCAGATAGCAAGCAGTTCACGCCTGCCGATGTAAACACAATTCTTAAAAACCGGAAGGTAATCAATAGGCATGAACCCAAATAGCCAAAAGCGACTAACACAACACATCCACCACTTCACTCAAGTGGCACAACAGCACCATCACGAAAGTCTTTCCCAGCACTCTTAGCCAAACTGCGATAGTAATGACGAAACGCAATACCACGACCACGAGCCAGGGCTCAACTCAGATACTGCCTACTGATTCGCAACCACAGACCACGATCTACAACACCAGTGGAACAAGCAACAGTAGCAAAGTTCTGCGAGTACCCCTCACCAGAGGGGCCTAACTTCCCAAAAGCATCCGTGGGTATGTAAACACACTTCGATACTTTGGTTCTGTTCTTTGCACCCGATGCACTCTGCCCCCAGCGACGTACCCACTGTGGGTGGCCACAGGAGGTGTTGGTAGGGGAAAACGACATGGGTAAAGGGGCCGTCGGAGGAAAGCGGATGCCGGGACGCAAGGTGCCCCGGTGGAGGGGGGGCGGCCGACGGGTAGCGATGCACTGGAGGAAGGAGGGGGCGGCGGGAGGGGGGGAGGGGAGGGGGGGGGAACGGGTAGCGGGGAACGGGAGGGGGGTGGTGGGGAGGGGGTGTGTTGGCTATGGCCTCTGGCTGTGGGGTTTCTTTGAACCCTGTTCTCCGCCCTCATCGACGTACCCACTCTCTGTTACAGACACTGGTAATGGAGCCAACATGCGAAAACTCGTACATCCAGAAACAACTAACAAAAACGATCAATCACAACACTCTAATAGCAAAGCAGCACCATCGCGCGCCAACCCAAGCTTACGATTTCAGGCATGTCTGGCTCACTTCATCACGCATGGCTTGGTGCACTGGTTTGGTGCACCATGTGGGTAGAGAGGCTAGCGTGATTCCCTGTCGTTGCTACGGTAGTGGCATGTCATGTGTCGTTAGTGCGAGGTCGAGCTAAGTTGGCATGCGATGATTTGCTGGTACATGAGCCATGCTATGGAGTCAAGCCTGTAGCTTTACACACTTCATCACGCATCAAGTACGCCACCAATGCATGAACTTATACACTGAGCCATTATCTATATGCATGTTCCACATGCATACACATCTTCAGGCAGTAACCTCTGCCACAAAACTGTTGTGGGGCCTTTGACCAGGTTTGGTCACCACCATTCTGAGGACAAATCATAAGCCACAACCAGCTCTTCCCCTTTCTTTGCCTCGAAATCTTCCTCACGATCGATCTCCCTCAACGAGCTGCGATCATAGTCGATCAGTCTAACGCTAGGGGTTTCCAGGGTTCCGCCAACAAGGATATGTCTCTCTATGTTGCCCAGGTCACCGTGAACGGTCCCCGCCCGCCACAGAAAAGAAAGCGTCTCGTACGCCCTCCTAACTGCGCGCCTTTGCTCCCCATATCCTGAACCTTTAGGTCCCAGCGAGATCTTTCAGCCCCGTGTCCCTCACTGTTTGGTAGTTTTCCAAGTACTCCAAGTTAAGAACTTTGAAGCACATGCATGGGACATCGACAGGACTGTAGAACTAGAAATTGAGTGCGTCAGCAGCAGGAATAGTGCAGAGACCTATATGTGGGTGATCTGTGGAGTCTGGAAGGTTGTGGCCTGCTGGTGCCAAATAGTCTGTTGGCTGTTAACGCAAGCTTGCATACGGAACATTCGGCATGAAATAACAAATCACCACCGGAACCATAAACGCTCCAAATCCGAACTGACGGTACAGAAATATGTGCATCGAAGATCGCACGGAAGTTGAAAACAGCTTCTGCCAGGAACCAGAGATTAGCTGTGGACGTTAATGGTGCACTCGCGGGGAGGACACAAATGCACACCGTTACTAGGTTACTCATTGTCTTGGCACTTGCGTGGAAGCGAGGTGTAAGCTACGTGCTATTAACACATGCGGCGCTGTATGGGTGCGTAGGTGCGTCATAGACCGTCTGCGTCTTGGTGTGCGGATCCAGACGTCTTGCCGCAACACCAATCCCTACTCGGTCAGGTCGATGGCATGTTGGAGCACATTCTCGCGCAGCGCTGCTTTCAACGAGGTACTGTGGTAGACTGTTTGTTTCGAGCTTGACAAGGACATTTAAGTTGGCGTGGCTGGAATGCACCGCGGATGCATGAGGTTATTTAAATTTGCTGGTGCTCAAGTATCGAACTGAAGAATCTCACCATGCATGCTTCAGTTACCTTCGATCGCGGTGCAATTCTGACAGCTGGTTACGCTTCGCTGGTAGGTTTATCAACGTCTGCACTACTTGTGACGGCGTTGTGATGGAGAACAGTTCTAGCCACGGATGGAGGCAAGTACTTGAGACGTTGGATCGCCGCACTGTCCACACCAGATACTCGAGCACTGCAAGCGACGCAAGGCTTTGACTGGTGCGCCTCCTGGACCATAAACAGCTTGATTTGAATGCTACTGGCGTTTTTTCATGCTTGTGTGCGTTTTCGTGAATGCTACGCGTTGGTTCGGTCGCCATTGAGGTAGGTGTACCCGCACAGCCCTTTGTCGAGACCTCCGCAGTGCACGGTAAGCATAGCAATCGCAGCCGTCGTTGTAGAGTACGATTGTTTGTTCAGATGGTGTGTAGACGTGGTGCAACGCACTCAACAGCTCGATCCACCGGATACATTGTTGGTCGCATTGACTGTCCGATTGAAGCTGAGCTGTGTACATCTTCTCTTAGCCCCTTGCTGCCGCCCAATGGCAGCCACATACATGCTGTAGCTTCTATACGCTGTGTATCCACATTTTGTACGTGCCTGCGGCCCCGAACAACTTGTTCGATGTGACTGGTTCGTTTCCAGAAGCAGACTTGGTTTCGGAAATACAAGTCAACGTGGCGCGTCACTCGTCACCGTCAATTGCAAGACGCAACAGGCCACACTACTGTTTCGACTGTTCCATAATTACTTTGTTTTTTGTTGCGTGTACAGCGCCCTGCTGTTCGTCCACAGCGGGCTCTTGTGAATGAACAGCCAGACTTACAAGTTCGAATCATTAACATCCAGAGGAAACGGTCGTCCGCAGCGCCGCGCACGCGCAATTGTCGGGCAAGAGCAGGCAACCTGTAGGCAAAACAGACTGAGATGGTGCGCTCTTGTCGATATAATCACAAAGACTGAGTAGGTGCTGGGCTCGTGCAGATCGACGCCGAGAGATGTGGAAATCTGCGGCAGCGCTGCTACTGGCGGTGCTTGCAGCACCATGTGTGCTTGCACAGGAGGCCGACAACAAGGGGAATCGGGAGGGATTCGCATCTCAAGTTGTGGGCATGAACATGGCATTCTACGAGGTAGGGTGCTCCTCAACCCTAGACCTTTCTCGAGCTCTTTCTTTCAGCTTTTAAATCTGTACCTGCTTCCGTCCTAGGCCTACGTTTATATTTGCAGGCATGCTGGCAAGGGTATAACGTTGCAACCCACCATTGGTGTTGCCCACGTGCCCACAGCTGTGGCGACAGTGTGTCAGTTGTGACGTATCCCTGTTTCTCGATCCCTACCATCGTGTTGCTTCCGGTCGGGCGTACCACAGTGTTTTCGATGTCAACTGTCACCCTACCATTTCCATCGATGCATCCGCACGCGCGCACGTGCACCTATCACAGTTGCCCTGCCGCCATTGTGACTGTGCACAATGGCGGCAGCTGTGTGGATGGAGGTCTTCATCCACAAAGACATCCACATCCATTGCCATGGAGAGTTTAGTGAGTAATCTTGCATCGACAAGGGCGCGGGGGCTCCCGCGGGGAGCCATGGAGGGTTTAGTATGGTAACCGAACAAACTTGCAATGGCCCCGCCTGTATTCCCCACAGCGTAATGCGCACGCGCCATCGGTCGAGACGGGATCTTGCGCATGCGGAAGACCTGCATAACGAACGGGGTGCCAGCCAACAATACGAGCTCGAGGGGGGGGTGGTTTGTATGCAATGCGAATGGGGGTGCGCATGCTAGCAGACATGTGCCCCCATCGCGTTCGCATGAGCAGCGGTGCGTGCGTGTTAAACAGTACGAACAGCGGTGCTTGTGCATGCAGGCGCAGCGCGCGGGTCAGGCGCCTCTGGACGTGCGCCTGTTCCCGGGCGTGTGGGCGGCCGCCGGAGGCTGGAAGCAGCCTTCATACCCTAACATGTGCAGCAATTATTTGGGCACATTGACTGCGAGGGACCAAGCTACCAGCAACCTTCCCATGTTCGGAGGCTACTTTGTGTCAGGATGTGAGTTCCCTCTTGTCATGATCACGTCAAAGTAGTTTAGAACCCTGGTTTTCTTTAACCAAATGGCCACTTCATGCTTATTCACTACCTTTCTGGTTTGTAACCTTTCCGGTCTCATGCATAGTTCTGCATACAAGTGAAAGAAAAAGAAAAAAAAACAATCCTAATCGGGAACCGCGCCATACCCAAGAAGGAGACATCGACAGGACGCGGGGGAGAGAGCATATGCAACAACCTCTCTGCATACAAGTACACTCCGGTATTGTTCTATCTGACAGCCGAAAGCAGCTCCCAACAAATGCAGAGTCTTAATGTACAAGGGAACCGAGTTCTAGAACATTACACCTGAGTGAGGGCCCCTGGCCATTCCTTTTCCTGCTGCAACCTGCATCTGTATCGACATTAAATCAGTGTAAAGCTATACACATAACTTCATAGAATGGCACTGACATTAAATTCCGCCACTGTGGTGGACAGGATGCCACTCAAACTGAGTATGGCGTAGTCCCCTAATAGTTTATTCATTGATTTTGGGAACCGAAATATAGTTTATAGGTTGCATCATCAGCTTTGAACCGCTTCGTGTTCTTAGACATTGCCAGGTCCCTTCAACTGGACCCTGGTTTCTGGTCCGATCGATATACCCGCTCATATCAGCCAAAACGTACTCGCAACCTGTACGCGCATCCTGTAATGATTAGAAACTATGCTGCTTTTGACCAACGCTGCTTATGAAACGATGCTGCTTATTTACAATGCTGCAATGATGGAAACATAAAGTGAGAGGGCTCTCTCGATGAGAACTGGTGGAGGAGAACCCTGAGATAATAAAACTGACAGGAGCAAAGCACATGCAGCCTCGATGACGGTGACAGGGGTGACTGCATGGACTGCCACGCAGCGGGCAATCGGAGCTCTCAACTTCATGGCAGACATGGAGAGGATGACGCCCGCCGACGGCCCCATCCGCGACCCTGCGCGCTGCGTGCGCGGCGGCTACTCAACGATGAACCTGAAGGACTTGTACATGCGTGAGATGAGGTGCGTCCTCCACTTCCTAACCCTACCCCCCCTACTCCCCCCCTTCCCGGGCGTCGGTTCCTAACCCTACCCCCGCCCTTCCCAGGCGGAGGTTCCCAATCCTACCACCCCCTACCACCCCCCCTACCCCTCCTCCCCGGGCGGGCGGGTGTTGGTGGCAGGAGGTGACAAACACCAACACAGTTTGCGAGATTGCCATCAGACTGTCTTCGCAAACTGTTTTTGTACACAAGTAACACATCGGTTCCACACATACCATTTGTGGAACAGAGAGAGTCACAATTTCCTTGCGCTGGAAAAGTTCCCGCTACTACTATTGTGTCTCTTATTCACTACCTTCCGGCTTGTAAGAAGTCTATAAAGACTATTTTGTCGCACATCGTTTGTGGCATGACTTTTCATCTTGTTAGGTTCTGTGCTATATCAAAAGCGCCAGATCGGTTATGATCGTATTCTAGGTGCTTCTACCACTAGGAGTGATTATGTCACTGATATAGTAGATTCGCCTACAATCGTAATAAATTGTAATATGTCTTATCCGAGACACATAGAGGGATCTCCCCACACAGCCGGAAGTGAAGAGGTCTCCCTGTGTGTCTGCAGGTACTCTGCGAACTCTCTTGCTGCTGCGGTGCTCGTGACTCGTCCAAACGGCAATGACTTCAAGCTCCTGTTGGGAGTCGGCGACGACACCACCTTCAACAGCCGCCCCACATGGTCCGCTCTACCTGCCTGGCAGCAGAAGTGTTGGATTGGAGACCTTGATGTACGCAACCCCCCCCTCCATAAG
>JAUMHD010007611.1:0-10498 GCA_032359135.1 Ulvella scutata
ATCCGCTGCGCCAACTGCGGTGTCAACCTCGTGCAGCAGCTGGAGGCCTGATGGAGCCTGGCCGCGCTGCGGTGCTTGCAGATGTGATGTGTGAAGGGGGCAAGGCAGATATGTACTAGGGCAGGAACTGATGGAACCTGGCAGCCTGCATGTAGACGCTGACTTTAGACATGTTAACTGTTGGGGCTGGACCTGTCCCACCCCTTCGGGGGTGCTGAGGCCGAAGCCCTTCTTGGGTAATGCGCGGTTCCCGATTAGCCTCTCTGATGGAGACAAGCAGCCTGCCTCCCTGGAAGCGTGCATGCATCCTTCATAGCTACGTAGTTTCTGCCGTCATTGAACACATCCATCATCTCCATGTGTGCGACCGGGTGTGCACAAGTTTCAGAGAGAGGAAAGAACAGAACGAGAGAGAGAGAGAGAGGAAGAGGGATAAATATATAACCTTGCGTCCGATAACCGCCCAATGAAGTTTTGGAAGTAATAATTATCCTGAAGATGTTCGAAGAGGATGTATCTATTTACTACCTTTCCGGTTTGTAAGAGTGTTCGAAGAGGATGTTTGGATACTGTGCACAGTGCAAAGAGGTCTGGACAGCGGATCTTGCTGCACACATGTGTTGGTGCACACATGTGCTTGTGCACACATGTGTCGATACCAATTGGTGCACGCACCAACACATATGCTGCATCGAGTCACAACCCTTATGAAAGGTACATCGATAGTGGCACTGCACGTTACCAAACAAAGCGCATACGTCTAGTAGCATCTGCAAGAACGTAACCATGTAACCACTAAACACACAACCGGTATGTGTTCTTGGACACTGCTTCCCACAACACATATGTACAGATAGGGCATGGTCCCACTGCTGGCGGCAGCCTTGAGTTGAATCTCAATGACAGCCCCAAGCGATGCATGCACACATGTGCATAGTTGCAATGCAGTGATGTTTGACGGCTATCTCTAGATATGTAAAACGAGTGCATTCGTTCGGTATTGCTTGCACTTCGAAACTCTTGAGTGACCTACTTTCTATCCCCACGCGGTGTCTGATTCACTTCCCGCAATTCGCGTTGTGTATCAGATACCACACTGCCTCAAGGAAGATCAATATTGTATTGAATGGCAACCAAACTCAGAGGAACCGCCATTCACAGCCAGCCAGCGGAACTGCATCGAAACAGAAAACCAGCGGAGATGACAGTTTCAAGCAACACAACTATGCTGCGAACAATCCACTGTATCAGCAGCAGTGGTGGCATTTTCACACAGCGATGCGAACAGAAGCCACCCACCATCTGGCACCCATGCAATGTTACAGAACCAAGGTTACGGAGGCAGCCAAACAGGGACTTTTGCCATGAACAAGTCAATTCAACATCGTGCAACGCAGGTTGCCCCCTCTCTCACCTCAAATTGGTGCGAAACCCGACAGGACACACCAACACAAAGTTCCACCACATGCATGCCTGCACAAGTACCCTTTCTTCAACTCAGACAACAGACGCTGAGAGCGCATGCATCAGTAACACATGCACAGTTCTGCTTGCTGCCGCGCAAGTCACAGAATTTCTTCCTTATTTGAGCCCAGCTCGGATCAAGTGGACCAGACGCGCTCGCTCACAACTGGCGCTCCCAACTGCGTCACATGCCTCCCCTTCCCCTTCAACTGCTGTTTGAAACATCCAAGAACCTAGAGTTCACTTGTGTTCAGTTGGCGAGGCCCAGCACAAGGTCAAGCAGAATAGCTCAGCACCGACACATCCCAAGTCCACCCCCCCCTCACAGTTACGCAATAGCCATTGCCCCCCCTTCCCCTTCTCACACACACAGAGTGGCATGCTGCAGTATGCTGCAACTACCTCCGGCCTGCACGTCTGTGGCAGACCTTCATGCACGTCTAATGCCCAAGCCCTTGGGTTGCAATATCAAGAAGATTCCAAAAACAAAACACCCAAGTGGCAACACAGCCAACCCTGACGTCCCCGCTATGCATTTGAACAGAGAACTGACCCATTCAGCAACAAACCCGCTGCTGAAGCCAGAGTACCCCTGTAGCCACACCTAAATTGCCCAAACCATGCGCACCCAGTGCCCAGAACCCGCAGGAAACAGAAACAACATACAGTGGCAGCTGAAGCAACATGCGTGCACGCTGAGTCACCGCCAGAGTTTGAGTGATGCATGCATGAGTCACCGCCGCGAGGGGCCGTCAACGACCAGAGGAACCCCACGGGAGTTGGCTGTCGCAGAAGACTTGTCAGGGGATAAGTTCACACTGTGAGGAGTGTCGCTTGCTGACATCATCGTCATGCCGTCACACAGCATCGAGATGAAGCTCACATCAGACTCCCCGACCGGGCCCGGAACAGCAGGTGCAAGCTTGGACGCACCCAGATCTGCGGCGCTCAACATGGAATGGGGGTGGCGTTGCTCTTGCGGCTGCTGATGCTGCTGATCAGCCATCATGCTGGGGCCCGTAGCGCTAATCGCACTGCCGGAACCCACCGCCCCGTTGCTGATCTCGCCAGAATCTATATCTCCCTCGATGTTGCTACCAGTGCTCGCACTGTTGTCGCTGCGGCGACCCTGTCGCTGCTGCTGCTGATAACGGCTCGCATGGGTGTGGGAGTTGCCGGAATGAGAGTTTCTGTTGGGCCGCGGTGGCAGCTCAGCGCTGGAGAGCTCTTCACGGGGCGCTGAGGGCAGATCGGAGGTGCTGTAGTGCGCTGCACGGCCATTCACTGCACCCATCATGCTGTTCGCGCCGCTACCATGCATGGGGGGCAGCTGCGCGCTCTGTGAGTACATCACCGAAGGGTCCCCACCGTGAGACATGAAGCTACCCCCGAACGACGGTGGAAGCTCGGCTGATGCGGCATTCTCGGCGGCGCCTTTCGCAGTGTACAAGGCGCCGCCTACGCCACCGGGTGCATGCATGGTGGGGTCGCTGCCAGGGATGTACTGGGGCAGGCCTGTGAGCTCGTCCCAGGGCACTGAACAGTCATCCATAGGGATGTTAAACTGCTCGAACAGGTACTCTATGAGCTCATGCAGTTGCTCGACCTCTTTTTCTAGTCTCTGCTTCTCGGATGTCCAGCTGGACTTCTCCTGCATGCATCATCTACGTCGCCGCGTGCAGATACATTCCGGTGTGCACAGCACGCTGTGCTGTGGTGTTGTGGCCGAGTGCATGAACACACATGGCTAACAGATGATACACACCAGCGGAAGTAGACGGAAGTAGGTCGAGGATGAGGTCGAGGATGAGGAAGAGTACCAGCACACTGGTTAATACGTAATTACGAAATATGTATTGAGCACAACACTGCAGCACAGGCCACTTGCCTTGCCCAGGACAAACAGTCACAAGAAAAGGACTGCATGCACAAGACTGCTAAACATGACTGTATACACAGGATTGCATGCCCAAGGGACAGGCGGTGGAGTGCTGCTGCTGCTGTTGTGCACAGGACTGCATGCACAGGAGGCAGGCAGTTGGCACAGGGGCAGGGCGCACCGCCAGCAGTGCAGTCACCTGCTGCAGCAACAGGTCCTCCATGCCACCTCCTGCGCCACCGTCCTCCGTCGGAGCACTGCTGGCTGTGAGCGTCGCCTCTGTGCTTTGGTCCTGCAACCTCAGCGACGGAGGGCTCTGGGGTTGAAGGATGCGGCCCTCTGCATGCATCTGAGAGTCCGTGCGGGGGTCTCCTGTGCGGGTGCGGAGCTTCGGGGTCACTTTCGGGGTGATCTTGAGAGCAGGGCCGCGCGCAACTAGCATAGCGGGGCTGCTGGTTGTAGATGAAGCCACGTTGTTGTGATTGTGATCCGGCGGGGTTGCCGGGGGGGTGTTAGCGGTGATCGACCCCCCTCCACTGCCGCTGCCGCTTCGCTGGGCTGCGAATAGGGTTCCTCTGCGGTCAGAGCATACTGAAGAGCCTCTGCGGGCGGTTCGGGGGCGGTCTGATGAGAAGGGAGTGCGCGTTGCTGCAGAGAGGGGGCTCTGGCTTGCCCCCCTACCGCGGCTTCCGGAGCGTGTGGGGGTGACAAGGTGGTGGTTTGGGGGGTTTGAGTTGGTACGTGGGCGGCCAGCGAGAAATGGTGGTTGCTGGATGGTGTATTTCAGGTGTCCGTTGGAGTTTTGGGGGATGTGTTGTTGTTGTCGCAGCTTCAAGGCTTGCTGCATTCGAATTTCACGCATCCTGCGATACTCTTTGAGGGCTGCAAGGCCACGCTCGTGCAGACCTTTGCTGCCCTGCAGGTATGATTCGGATGGGGAGAACATTCGGGGTAGCAGGGGGGAGTGGGGAGGTCGTGCTGGTGAGTGCATTGCACCCCTTGGGGTTTGGGACTGAATGCCAGTGCGTGGAAGCTGACTGTGGCAAGGCTTGGGTGCTAGTTCGGAACCAGGTAGAGGTGGTGTGGAATTGCGGACGGGGATCCTGCTGTTCGCTGGCTGCAGAACTGGCTGGTTGTGCTGGAGCTGTGGATTGAGCCTTGGCCTGCCCCTTGGGGTTGGCGAAGGGGCGCGTACCGAAGAGTACAATTTCGTGGCTCTCTCTGTGGTGCGATTTGGATCCGCCAGTCGAGACTGCGGGTCTGTGCTCGGTGCCCGACGTGCGCAGTTCTGCCTCGAGGCACTGCGAAACCTGCTGGGAACCTGCCCGCCAGATGAAGCGGCTGGTAGCCTCGTGGAGCTCCTACTCCGGTTAGATTGCGCGTTTATATCGCTGGAGTCCTGCACGGTGCAGAGGAGTTGCGAGGCGACAGTGCAACTGTACCGCAAAATTCTGCTGGACACATGTTACAACGGTCAGTCGATCACGAGCACTGCGGTACTCTGGATATGCCCACATTGAGTGCGGTGTGTGCTTTGCGTCGCATGAGCGGCTCAGCGTGCGCCTATGGGCGTGCAGAAAAACATTCAGATGGTTGCAAACGCTGCCGAGCTCAGCACACATCACCCGGGATAAGCATCCAGTTCACCGGCGTTAACAGAAGAACTGAATTCATGATCAAAAAGTTTGCGTCAAATTGAATACATGATACTGAACATGTGCTTGGGGATCAAAGTGCGTTCCCGACAATGGTCGCGAACGAGCAGTTGCATTGGCCACGTATCCGCACGTAGCTGGCCCAGAAGGAGGTCTTTTGATTCAGGAACTTCAGAGTAAGAATATATTATGGCTTTCCAAGTACGGCGTGCGCCAGTCTCTGCTACAAGCACAGTCTGCTTTCCACGGAGTATAGCGACTAACGCACCATGAATCCTTCAAACCGGGGGTAAGAAGGGTTATTTCCCGAGCATATGCGTACAGGAGGCTGGACTCACAAGCATGCTCGAGTGTCTAAGCCCGCTGTCCCGTTGGAAGCGCCTCCGGAGCTCCGGAGCGGCGGTGCAGGCGCATCAACAGCCAAACTGCACAGGAATGGCTTGTATCCGGCGGGGTATGTCGGGATCACGGTGTTTACTCTCGCGTATACACCAAGAAACGAGCGAGGGCAAGGATGTGGACGCAATGGTACGTAGCCGAGAGCACGAACTCGACAATAGAAATCAATGAAGTGTAAGGATGCAATCTGTTGGTTCAGCTTTTGTATCGTTGCGGTGATCAGATCGGGGACAAGCGCTACATGTAACTACTGGTCGAGAAACCGCCTGCATGCTGAATTGAATCAGTTTTGGCTGGCCCCGCAGCTGGGACTGGGAGCGAACGCAGCGAATCATGAGAAGGTAGGAGCACCACATGGTGCTGTTTAGTTGGAGTGCATCATGGTTTCGGGACATTGTGTGTGTGTGGTAGCTCCCTGACTGATTAAACTCCATCACAAGGCCTCGTCGCTGGAGTACCTTTCCACGCAACCAGTATCAACCACCAGTAGTCTAAAATAATATTGAGATAAACAACGATACTGACTGGAACGACATCAACATTACAGTGAAATGGGCCGGTGCCGGCCCATCCGTCAGTGCGCTATGACAACACGCACGTAACACACATCCGTTTACGTGGGTGGTGCGTCCTCACTGCGACGCCGGAATACCTGCTTACCTGTGTTGTTCCTTCACAGGTTTCTTTGTTTAGCCCACTAGAGCTCTGGTATCTGATATGTACATGGATATCCATTTGACCTGAAAGAAGAATTACCTTCGTCATGACGTCACACATGAACCGTATGGGACCTGGTGGGTCGAGCTCTACGATCACCGATATAGAATGAACATAAGTGCCCGATGATGCGCGTTTTGGCCTGCGTTTGCCTCTTCAGGTTCCGTATCATTAGTTGTTAGGCTCGTTCGCCCAGCAACCGTCTGGCACTATGGCTGCTCCGTTCGGATCACCACTGCCACAGCAGTTTCAGTTCAGTCACCAGGAGCAGCACCAGTACTGGGATGGGTACAACAGAGCGCAGCCTTCATCTCTGGGAGCCTTTGAGGAGGATGAGCCCCCGATCCTAGAAGAACTTGAAATCGATGTCAGTGCAATCATTGCCAAGAGCATTAGCATTCTATCTGCGCGGGTGGGTGCTGACAGTCTGCGAGATGTGGACATGGGTGGGCCGATGATTTTCGCTGCTTGCCTTGCAACCGTGCATCTACTATCCGGGAAACTGCACTTCGGAGTCATCTTTGGATGGAGCTTTGTTGCGTTCATGCTGTTCTGGTTTACTGTTCACCAGCTGGCTGGGCATGGACCGCAGTCTGAGAAGGAAGTGATAGATCTGTATAACTGCAGCGCCTGTCTTGGATACTGCCTCCTCCCAATGTTAGTAGCGAACGTTCTGGGTGTTTTTATGCCACCTGGTTCGCCTGTATTAGTGATCTTGCTTGCCCTGACGAGTGTGTACTGTGCCTTCCTGTCAGGTAAGCTGGTGACCAAGAGAGCAGCGTTCTTGCAAGATCAGCTCTGGACGATTGTGTATCCGGCATTTCTTTACTATGCTGTCATGGCTCTCCTATCGATGTACTAGGCTTGATCTGTAACAGCCTTCAGTCCTGAACTTCGACCGTGCAAGCAAGCAACACAAGAAGCCGCTTTTCCAATCAGAGTGTGTAGAAGAGCTGCTCATGGTCTGTTTCTTCGACGGGCACTGTCACCATTAGACTGCCGTGAAGTGAACACCCTGTCGTATTCAAGTGATGTGGGGGGGGGGGGTGGGGGGGTTAAGTTGTGCTGTCCTGCTAGTGCAAGGCTGCCTGTCTCTTTGCATGTTCTTGCCTTTTCACTTCCTTGTGGGGCCTGCAAGAGTTAGAGCAAGCATCCGAATGGCCAGAAGCAACACAGAAGTGTTCAAGTCAATGTATGCTTGAACATAATGCGTGAACTGGATGTTCACTGAGGATTCGACTCCTCATTTGGACAATCGATTCCGAAAGACAGCCCTGGCCACGCAGAGAGGCAGCCATGCACGACATACATAGCCGTACATCCTGTCACGCCACGGGTAATCAGGACCTGAGAAAGCAAGCATCACATCTGACGACGACTCTGGCAATCTGCGACACTAGCTTGAGCATATGCACGCGCATCGAGGCCCTTGACACACTCATGCATCTTCAACCTGACCTCCATCTCCCAGTGCCTTGATCCGCTTGATCATCAGCACTAGATCGTTGTTGTTGCCATGCATGGGCAGAAGATCCTTCCATTCTGACGACTCGTCAACTGTGCAGTACCCGTGAACCTCATAGAGGCGCCTGCCCACTCCATTTGAGTTTGTAACGTGCAGGGCCACGGCCTCTACCTTGGCATCCTGCATGTCACGTCTGTGTGATGGTGATGTACTACGCATGATATCACTGCTCACACTGTACCCCACCTGCCCCTTCATCTTCTGTTTGTTCAAACAGTTTTCCTGTCCCCCCCCCAAAGTTCCACCCCCCCCCCCCCCACCTATGACATGTGACTTGCATCACACCTGCATCGCCACCTCTTCACATCGAGCCACCAGCATGGATGCGATGCCTTGCCTGCACCCATAACCATGGCAATCGAAATAAGAAGCAATCATAGCTTGCTATTAAAAATAACATTTATTATTTACAAGCATTAACGGAAAGGTAGTGCATAGACATGAACCCAAATAGCTAAAAGCAACGAACACCAAACATCCACAGTATAATTACTTACAAGCATGTACATTTTATTCAAATTGCATTTTTGCAACTGGCTCATGCACACCCTCGCATAAGATCCCACCCCTCTCTGGACGTGAGGGGGCTAAGAGGGGGGCAAATAAATGAAGCCGCGGTGCTGCGGCTCGAACATAACAGTGGACCATGGTGCAGAGGCCTTGGGGGCCAGACGACATGCATATGCACAGGACAGCTACCAGACCTTGCATCGCCCATCAGGCGTCTCTATTCATGTAGTGATATCCATGTTACCACTCACAGCTGCAGCAACCAATCCTGATCGTGACGATGCATCGAACCTCTGGTACAAGCAACCAGCTAGTTTTCAGGCCCAAGTGCAGATATTCATCTTAAGAGATCAACAGCAGCAACAACATCAAGAATAGCAACAACCTTACCACTGAACCGTACAAACGATTTCGTTAGCCTATGGTAGCTCGGTAGCTGAACAAACGTTGTGAGTACAGAGAGCTGCAAACGAACCTGCGAGCTCCTGGCAGAACAGCCAGGTTGGAGATGTATCCTACATTGCGTCTCCTGTGCCAGTGCCCTTCTATGTACTTGGCTGGTATATGATACCCGAAGGTGTCGTACACAACCGATCCAAGCATGCCCCTTTTCTGGGATGAAGCACCCCACCACCGAGCCACTTCCTCACGATTCATAGCCCACAGTGCAAGACGTAGCCAAGGTTGGACGTCTGGAGCAATATCTTGGCTTGAATGATCAACCGTCCGAGAGCTGGAACTGCTTCTGGCTTCTGCCAAACATGGCTTTGCATCTGCCACAAAGCACAGGAAGCATCGATCTCCATCTTCAAGTGACTTTCGTGAAGAAGAGGAGACAGAGGTCACTTGTGTTGATGTCGATGCAACAGAGAGGTTGCTGTGATTCGGATCACCTAGTTCTGCTAGACGTTTGTTGTTCTTGCGCCTCTGGAGTTCAGCAGAGTTGAGATCATATCCGATCTGAACACACACAGGCGCTGTTTACTGTACTTCACAAGCACAATGGCTTGGATCACTGCAGAGAAAACAACTTACTCTGCAGCTGAGAGCTCGTGTTGTCGAAGGATGTGGCGTTTGTACATCGTACATTGATTCTCATATGATGGAACAACGAACTGGGAGTTGCAACAAGATTCACCGTAGCTCCTCACCCTTCAAAAACACTAGATAGAATGTATTTTACTGTAAGTACGTTCAAGTCGGCAAGTACATATCTTCAGGGCATACATATCTTCAGGGCATTGTGTTGCTCGTGCTTTCTCCAACACACTACACTCTGTGAAGTAGGGAAAGGGTGGATTCAAAAACTGTCATTTTGCTGCTGATCTTGCTATCCCACGAGGTATTTTGGTGTGGCCACTTGTGTCATGAAGCTCGGAGGCTGCAGCAGTAATTGAACGGGCAACGTACCCTGGTTGTGAGCAGTCATCGCCAGTATCGTCTAGTTAAATAGAACAATCCTGAGAGTTTGGGACTGTTTATTGGGTGTGTGCCCTGATAATTAAGCGATACTGGTGATCACTGGTTGTGAGTTGGGTGTGTGCCCTGGTAATTAAGCGATACTGGTGATCACTGGTTGCGAGTTGCAAGAGACTCCGGTGGACTCTCCCTTACCAGCTTGCCCCTTCTCCCTCTCTTGACCCTGCCCCCCTACACCCTCCTGTCTCCTGCTCACCCCCTTCCCCATCTCTGGCCCCTGTCCCCCTACACCCTCCTGGCGAGCAACCCTGAACATGAATTGCAAGCACACTATTATGTGCATTGGCTAACATCTCTGCAGAAGGCGTGGTGAATGCTTTTCAGTTGCGACGCTGTCTTCTGCTGTGATGTATGTTGCACATGGCTACGAGCACTGGACACGACCTCTGTCATGGTCATGCTGGGACTTTCCAGAAGTGAGTGCTATTCTTCAGGACATACGGTCTTTGTTTTTTGGCATTTACTCTGTTCTGGTACATGTTGACAATATGGAATCTCAAGTTCAGGATAGGACCTTGATCGTACACAGCTTGTGTCTATGTGTTGTGGATGCCTTGCACAGTGCTGGTATCTATGCTTATTGTATAAATAATTGATGAGATGTGGTTCTTCTCAGTTTTCTGCGTTGCTGTAGCCAACACACAGAAAGTCGTATACATGTGAAACCCTTCGTTCAACAGAGATAGTATAGCAGCAGTTTGGTAGCGTCCATGCCAATCAGCAGACACCTCATGACCATTATGTGCAAAATTTTGGAACAAGAACGCACTATCAGAGCTAAAACTCTGTTGGCTATCAAAAAGGGCATCAGCAAGTTCTTGGGGCTGAAAGCTTCAGAATGGCAGTCTGCCACAGGGTAGGCATCTGCAG
>JAUMHD010007622.1:0-10481 GCA_032359135.1 Ulvella scutata
TGCAAGCAGTCTTCTGTAGCCAAAAGTACAATGATTGCAGAGTACTATGCTGCATCTAGCGCGGCCGATGAGTGTGTGTACTTTTCTAACCTGTTGACAGAGCTTGGATATGATCTAGGGCCGGCACCACTGCTTTGCGACAACGAGAGCGTGGTACACATCGTCAAGAACCCAGTGGTAAATGATAGGAGCAAGTACGCTGAGCTACACGCGCATTTTGTGCGTGAGCGAGTTGATCGTGGGGAGCTGAAGGTGATAGGTGTTTCTACTGATGCTATGGTTGCTGACTGCGTGACCAAGGCTCTCTCACCACAAAAGCACTCCGTTGCCTGTGGTCAGTTGAGAGTCGGTGCTTAGGAACCGTGAGTCTATGCTTCGGGACCACGAGAAGGATTGGCTAGCTTGTACTGAATCACCCCAAGGGGGAGTGTTGTGATCTGTATGCATGGGTGTAGTTGTACTGCATGCATGCATTGGTGCTGTGCCCTGTGGACACTGCACTTGGGTGTTGTGGTGTATTCAGTACGCCCACCCTTCTTAGGCACAGTGCGGATGCACAATCATTGAACTGTAAGAGTGTGTTATGTGAGCACACTACCCTGGTAGGGCGAGTTCCGTTGAATCACGAAACCAGGTGCTGGGGGAGATCTTCCACCGCATGACTCGCGGCAGGATGTTCACCATGGGGCCGATGTCAGCAGACTGCATTTCTCTGACAGGTAGCCTGCAACCTCCCACAGATGACAACCAGCTTGCACAGGTCACAGCAGCTTTCCCACCTGCAGGTCTGGGAGTGTGAGAGCGGAAAGTTCTACGAGGTCCGTGAATGCGGCGGCAACCTGGTCAACGTGCGAACCCCCCCTGCTGTACCCCCCCCCTGCCTTCACATGCTGCACATGCAACTGACCACCCCCGAATGTCCATGAACAGCCACCTCTTGTTTCTTGTCCACGGTGTCCGTGAGGGGGGAGGGTTACGAGCAGGACCCAAACCTACACCTGTGCATGTAGATGAAACGGGTGGAGCTCGGGGAATGGCTCGAGCACAGTTATGAGAGCATATCTTTGAACCAGTTCAGAAACCTGCTCGACAGATTGAAATATCATTCATCTGACACATAACTGGCACCTGGGTCTGCAGAGACGCCCCCCTGGAACTGCAACGACGTTGCAGCAGGTGCGGTTGGAGAGGTGTGCTGGCTTTTCGATCGAAGCCCCCCATACCTTGCCGAGATCTTCAGGCACGGGGTGGTGCCGGATGGCAGACTGCCGTACTTCGACAAGGGTGCCTATCGATGGCTGGATGTCTGCGTTGCGAGAGTCCTGGACAAGCGCACACAGTATGTGAGGGTCTTGCCCGCAGGGACGAAGCTGTGCATTTTCGACGAATGGTGAGCACTGCCTCCGCGTGTTCTTTGCCAGTTGTTGGCCAGCATGGGGCACTGTGAGCCAGTCGCCGCGGGTGTGGGTTCTGGAGCTCTGGTTCTTCTCCGACAGTTAGCTCCTCCTACCAGATGATGTCATAGGCGTGTGTGTTTTGCAGGACAACAACTCCAGGGGATGCATGCGTACAAGTAGGCCTGAGGATGCGCACCCGGGACAGCATGCATACACGGGCCCTGGAGGAGGCGGCAGCTCTGTACTATATAGGGAATGACAAGGACGTGCTCCCGGGTGTGCCGCGCGACGATGCTGGGGTGCGCGAGCTTCTGCGCCTCGAAGCATGTGTGTGGTCCCGATGCGGAGACTGCTCTGGTTGCCTGAGCCAGGCTGCTTGCCTGCGAGCAGAGAATAGGGCCGCGGCGCTGAAGGGGAAACAGGGGGTCAAGTGGGCAGAGGAAGCGTCCGCCCTGGTTGGCCCAGTTTTTTAGGTGCTGCTTCTGACCGTGCACGTGCACACTTGTGTGGCGCCAGATCAAAGGCCTGGCTGTTGAAACGAGCTACCTCTTGCAATTGTTCTGGGGAAAGCTACTTTCCTTGCCCTCTGAGATGTATGGCGAGCGTGCAGTTGAGTCGCTGGGGGGAGCCTGCGACATGCGAAGTCATCGGATACAGCGGCAAGAGCGGCAGGCACCAAGTACTCTGGTGCAATAGAAGCGGTGGGAGCGGCTCTCTGAAGCGCAGCCTGCATGGCGCCTTGCAGGGTGGGGGGGGGGGGGGGCGACACCAGTTGGGTCCACTTTGCTCGAGACGCGGTCTTTCAGGAGGTTAAGGTGTAGAACACTGGGGGGGGGGGGGCACAAAGTGGCGTCCTGTGTTGTCAATAGTGGTGTGTACTCATACGAGCCCAGCAGGGCGTTCACACGGCGCTTGACTGTAAACACGTCTGAATCCACCCTGAATGCTATACAATGTCGTCATGGGACTGTGCACCTGTCACTGTGTCCACCATGAAGTACGAGTCCCTTTCCATATCACAGCGTGGAAAGTGGCACGGGTCCAAATCTTATCGTGCGGCCAGGTAATTACCACAGCATGCGATTGTTTCCGTGTGCCATGAGAGCCAGAGCTTGTTCACCATGGACTCTTGCACCGCCACCCGTTCTTCAGCACGAACAGAAACCTTGGACTTCGCGCCGTCATGAAAGCCGGGACGGCTGGCTTGTGCATCATGAAATACATTCTGAATTCTGAAGTTCATGACGAAAATACTTTCCTCATCCTGGAATACCCAATATTGTAGGCTGGGAAGACGGGCTGAGTCATCCTGACAAGGGTTTCGTGGGTGGCTCCGGATTCCCATCATGAAGTGACGAACGTTTGCGATGAAACTTGTGTCCGCATGATGGAAAGTGTGCCCTTGGCATGTGCGCAGGGAGTATACTTCATGCTGGAGAGTGTGGACTCACGTGCCGAAGTTTGCTGGGGGGTGGAGTTCACCCTGCGGTTGTTGCTTCCATTGTTCGAGGTGAAACGATTTTCTTCTCGCGCTGTCGGGGCGCACGTTTCAGGGCAGCCTCGACATCACACGATGATCGTGCGTTCCTGTGTCCTGGGCTTGGGAAAATTCCACTTGTCGCGATGAACACGGGATTCTCATGATGGACCGTACCTCTTTCCTTAAGGGCCATTTTACCCTGTGTTCGCGCAGGTCTGCAGTGTTCGTCATGTGCTTCATGGCCGGCAAGGCCTCACCTTCTGCCAACCCAGCGCTGGAATCCGCTGCACCTGCATTCAGGCAGCCTTTGCCTATGTGCAGCTGTGCACACGCCGCACCCGCTGCACTTGCATGTCACAGCCGTGCAAGGGTCACACCATATGAATACAAGGTTGACGTAGGAAATTCTCCTGCTTTTTCCGGTGACACATTGTACCTGCTAACCTCCATGTCATCTAAATTCCACGCAAACGCGGACCCATACATACAGTCCATACCCGGAACACCTGGAAGGTCCTGAATCACTACCATGCCCTTGCTGCGCAGCCATATCCTCCATTGTCCATTGTGGAACCCAAGTCTTTCTGTCTGTCAACCGGTCAAAGAACTTGCGCTGATCCATGTTTGCCAGCCAAATTGTAACGATGTGGTGCCTTTGTTTGGACCTGTATTCATTGCAGGTGCGCTCTAGTTTGCAGGGAAGGACACGTTAATATTCCTTCTTATAAATATCACAACCAGTGATGTTTTTAAGTTTTCAGATTTTTCGCTCCTTCGGAGCGTTCTCTCGCTCCAAAGGCCTCAAAGTTCCTTTTTCATGGAGCGCGCCACGTAAGCTTTGAGGTAGACCGATGAACTGAGAATAGTATCCGCGATACCGATCCGATACCTAGTTAACGAAGTATCGATGTATCGGACCCCGTTAAGTAGGGCCGATATATCGGCCGATACCGATGATTCAGTCGATACATGGCCGATACAAACGAAAAATGGCTTCAAGACGCCAAACAGGGTCAAGCAGGTGTATTGAGCCCGGGATGGCAAGCACGCGAGGGATGATAGACTTGTTTCCGCAGTAGGGGTGAAGTTACACAAGCACATACACTATCTTTGCAGGATTGAAACACAATCAGCCTTCTGAATCAGTAATAAAAAGCTCTACGTGGATCATTTGGATCTGGGGTAAACAAGTCATCAAAATCCCCTGGAGAGGGGGGGGCAGGCACATCTGCAGGCACAGCAACAGTCTGCTCATCTGTATGCACAGCAACAACTTCATCCTCTGCATCACTCTCAACCATAGAGAACGGCAGAACCTCATCTTCAGTGGAAACTAACTTGCGCCTATTTCTCACACTGTCATTCACAGACAAGAACACAACTTTCTCAGCCCTGGCTAACTTCAGCTTGCCCCTGTACTTGTCGTAGATTCTGCCAAATGCAGACAGATTTCTTTCAGCAGCGCATGATGTGGCATGCATAGAAAAAAGCTGAGTGGCAACCTTTGCCAAGGCAGGATACTTCTTTGACAGAACCTTCTCCCACAGTTGCCTACGTTTGTATACTGGTGCTGCAACAGATGTGGTGCTACCATCCTGCTCAACTTCTCTCACCTCAACACACAACTTCATAGTTCGTTTTTCGAGTTCATTCAGTGATGGGAAACCCTCCAACTGTACATCTCCAAGGTTGCTGACAGCATCCATACCACCAAGCCGCTGCACCTCTACTGTAGCATCATCAATATCTTCCGTGGACATTGAACTGAATGGTAGCTCGTACACCCCTGACGGACTCAAAATGAAGTTCACTGGATCGATCAGAAAAGCGAGAGAGAATGCGGGCTTATAATAGAACTCGTGTAACCGGCGGTCAACTGTGTGAGTGAGTAATGTAGATACATCAGCCTTGCCCTTCTTCTGAATCACGCCATTCTGAAACACAGGATCGGGGTACTTTGCTACAAAAGCTGCCACGTGGGACTCCACCTGTTTGAGGAGGACGCTAACTCTCGACAAGTACGCGCGATCGGCCTCCAGGTAGATGATACAGTCATAAATTGGCTTGCACAGCTCTAGTACAATCGGTGCACGGGTGCAAAATCCGTCATCGTCTGCAATCGTGACTGACAGAATTCGATGCAGATTCACAGCGCTAGAAATCTTCTGTCGTAGCAGTGACATGAATTCTGTCTTGCCAACGACCGCAACAAGATTCTCAAGATGGCGACAGCACGATTCAAGTACCAGAAGCATTGACCCGAATCTGGAATCACTGTGCGTGGTTATAGTCACTGAACTGCAACCAGTGTCCAAGCATTGCTGCTTGAAAAGATGCCTGTGGGACTCAGTGCCATTAATGGCTGCTGAAATTGCAACTGCATCGTCCATAACGTTGCGCACCCAACTGAAACGCTTGTATATGTCCTTCATAAGCAGAGAGAGTTTGTGGGCTCCACATGGCAGGTTCACAAGAGGGGGGATGACTCCCTGAAGGCTCTGTGCATCAAGAATGTCCATGGCAGACCTATTGGCTGCTGCGCTGTCCATAACAAAGCCAGAGATCGACACCCCTGGAGCTGCGGCTTGAATCTCCGCCATCAAGCTGGTGCACACTTTAGCAATGTTCTCCCCACTCTTCGTCTCTCCAGCAGTGTTCAGGATCTGCATGTTGTGAAAATGTTATCAACTATGTATCGGTGCAATCGATACCCCAAATTTTGTGTACGGATATTTGGACCGATATATTGGTATCGGCGATATTATCGGTCATCGGTCTACTTCAAAGCTTAGCGCCACTCTCTGCCGTAAAAAGTCTTGGAGCGCTGCCCAAAAATCGTAGAAAGTGTTCTATATTCCACCAGTTCTAGAATCCAGCAGGCAGTGCGACGAAAGCATGCTCACGCTTGAAATTCGAACAGAAATAGACGTGTACTGACATGTTGCACTGCGAAGAACAATCAGTGGATTCATCCACAGAGAGGGCGACGACACGCTTCTCCGAAAGCGTTTCTCTCAACTCTACCAAGAGCACGTGTGAACGGAATCGCTGAGGTGCACGAGATGTGTGCTCCAGTAGCATGCTGATGTTTTGAACGCACATGCAATCTACAGAGATGTGGATAGTCGAGGAACAGTCTTTCCATGGACAGCAGATAATACATAGTCTGTAGGCAGAGAAGGCAGTTCCTGTCGGTGTCATTCCAGCAAAGAAATGATGGATGTTTTTCGTACGACCTACGTTTGCATTCTTACTGTCAGACTTACTCTTGCTGGTGCTAGTAACAGCTTGGTCTGCCATAGTGAGCCCACCGGTAGAGGATGCACAGGCCTCAGGAGGGCATCTGGCAGGGCCTTGCCATTGTGGAGATGACGATTCACCAGCGCTGTCAACAGCAGCCAACACAGCGGCAGCTGCACCTGCGCGCTACTTCAGGTCACCAAAGCCATCATGGAGACCATTGGTCATCAGCCTGGCCACGGTCTGCCAGAGTGCGGCCCTGGATCCAGTGCTGCTAGCCTGGCCACCTGTCACCTGTCTGGTGTAGTCAGCGGGTGGCAATGGACAAGTTCAGTGCGCATGAACCGCCATATGGGTCGCCCATGAAGCATGGTGAACAGTTGGTATGGAGACATTGCATAGATAGGCTGGCATCAGGGAAGCATGGCACGTCATTCTTGGTATACCAGTCTGCTCGTACCAGTTCTCTGGTCTGGCTGTGGGTGTTCGCCATTCTGGCAGTAGGGCATATACATTGTGATCATGTCTCCTCGGGCAATCGTCAGTTTGCCTATAACATCCAGTATGTTGAGCTTGGACGGTCCGGCAGTAGCGATTTGCCATTCTGGCAGCAATGCCTAGCTGGTGAGCTGATGGGTGTATACGAGTGAGGAAGGCTGTGCAGA
This sequence comes from Ulvella scutata, assembly GCA_032359135.1. Lineage (NCBI taxonomy): Eukaryota > Viridiplantae > Chlorophyta > Ulvophyceae > Ulvales > Ulvellaceae > Ulvella > Ulvella scutata. The sequence goes on from JAUMHD010007622.1 coordinate 6,783, forward strand.
ACGCAATGCATGCGCAGTTTGATGGGAGAGGCAGTGCCGTGTCTCCCACGCCGATGGTCACTGTAGCCATTGTGCCTACGTGCTCCTTCCATACTCTTTCTACGAGGGACCCATGATGCTGGATGTGCGTGCCAGCACGGACGGTAGCAATCGTGATCCTTGCCAACAGAGCGCTGCCGCAATGTCCAGACTTCAGGAACACGCATGCCCTATGAGAACTGCCCGTCTGGCAGGGCTCGTTTTGCATCATGGAAGCACACATGAACGGCCCCGGTGGTCGAAGATTGCTGATCTGGCGGTGTAAGATCGCCCATACTGTTTGCAGCATACATACAGTGCAGTGGGAGCGGGTGACCTTTATCTCTGTGTGTATGATCCAGTATTGTCATCACATAATGCTACTGTCACTTCTCCTTACACGCTCATGCAGCAAGAACACTTTACTATCTGTTCCCACGCCTCTTATCAAAAATAACGTATCTTCAAGAATCACACGCTACGGCCTGCAGCTGTAGAACTCACATCACATCATTCTAGCATGAATAATCCATAATCTGGACTCTAGTCTGATGCACTGCCTGTCTCAAGCTGGGGGTCACTGGGGAGTGCCGTGCTGTCCTTCGTTACTTTGATACGTGGTCGCATGTTACTCCTGCTGGTGTGGCGCTCTGGACTGACTGTAATGCTCGTAAAAGAGCACATATGGTGGTCCAAAGCACTGATATAATACATATCAACAGCCAACACCTGTGAAGATATAGCAGAGTACTGTGCTGGCCTTCGTTGTTATGTTACGTACAGGCACACACTGCACTTGCTTGCATGGCACAAGAAAGTACCGTTTATGTTGCCACTTGGCACAGCTGGTGCTCCGGAGAACTGCTGTTCAACCTATCGATAGGTAGGACCTGTGAATTGAGTGCAGCATACCGTGCTGGCCTTCGTTGTTCTGTTACGTACACACTACACTTCCTCACATGGCACTAGGAACCAAAGTTAATGGTGAAAGGGTGAACATCTAGGGCTTGAAAGCACTGATATAATACATGCCAACATCCAGCACCTGTGAAGATAGTGCAGAGTACTGTGCTGGCCTTCGTGGTTATGTTACGTACAGACACACACTGCACTTTCTTGCATGGCACAAGAAAGTACCGTTTATGTTGCCACTTGGCACAGCTGGTGCCCCGGAGAAGTGCTGTTCAACATATCGATAGCCAGAACCTGTGAATTGAGTGCAGAATGCCGTGCTGGCCTTCGTTGTTCTGTTACGTACACACTACACTTCCGCACATGGCGCTAGGAACCAAAGTTAATGGTGAAAGGGTGTACATCTAGGCCTTGAAAGCACTGATATAATACATATCAACAGCCAGCACCTGTGAAGATAGTGCAGAGTACTGTGCTGGCCTTCGTTGTTATGTTACGTGCAGACACACACTGCACTTGCTTGCGTTGGCCCAGCAACCTCACTGTAATGTGGCCAGGAGGTACATCTTGGGCTCTCAAGCACCTCTAAGAACCTATCGATAGCGCTGTGCCAACGACACATAGTGCCGTGCTGGCCTTCGCTGTTCTGATATGTGCAGACACACACTGCAATTGCTCGCATGGGACCAGGAGCCAAAAATAATGTTGCAAGGGTGTACATCTAGCGCTCCAAAGCACTCATATAATAGATATCACCAGCCTGGCCACCTGTGCAAACAGTGCAGAGTACCGTGCTACCTTTCGTTGTTCTGATATGTGCTCATGATCACACGTACTACACTTGCTTGCGTTGGCCCTGCACTTTACTACGTGGTACAGCAGGTGCTCCAAAGCACTGCTGTACGACATATCAACATCCATAACCTGTGCCAACAATACACAGCCCCGTGCTGGCCCTCAATGTTCTGATATTTGCTAACACATGTGTGCCACTACACTTGCTGGCACGGCGCATTGAAGTCTTGTGTATGTTGCCACTTGTCACACCTGGGGCTCCAAAGGAGTGCTACGAAACATAATATAGGCCACATCCTTTGCCAAATGTGAAGAACACAGTGCTGGCCCCAGTGCCAGCCCCATTGTTCTACTGTGTGCTCGCAGATGCTCGCTCGATTTCAATGTTTTCAGGAGGCATAGTATGGCCTCAAACCCACTGTACGATCAATTTTCAACAGCTCGAGTTTGTGTGTACAGTGTGCAGTGAAGTGCTCGGCTTTTTTGTGCTAGGACACATCGTTTGTGACAGTCTGTTCAATATTCGTCTACATTGTAGTGAACCAAGGCCAGTACGTGCACGTAGTCTCGCACCAAATTTTGGCCACGCTTTCTTGCAAGGTGTTTATCCCAGGAAGGCCAGGCTTCTTGGTTGCTTGAAGGTTCAACTGCACAGCATTTGCTGTGCCTACAGCTACAGGTACAGTCACATCCAGCGAATTTTCAGTTCCAGGCACTACTACAACATGGTCACTGCCTGGAGTGAGATTAAATATCTGCATCAATAGCCTCTGCTGGCGACCGTCGTCTGACTTTTTAGCGCATCTGAGTCGAGTATTGGCTCTCAACTCCTGGCCCCAGAATAAGGCAATACGCATGTTATGCACTTCGTGCCATCCTTTCCTAGACTGCCTTGAGTCTGGTAGCGAGTTCAAGCACATGGCAAAATTCATCCAAAGTGTCTGCAGATTCCGACTCGCCTTTGGTTGCACCATCATACGTGTTCTGTTCAGATTACGCCCGAGCTATATACACTACGTAGTGTATACTTAGCGGGGAAGCTGGTTATGAACTCTGGTATTAGCCTTTCTGTCAGGGCATTGAAAGAACACCCCAACAACAAATGTACATGTCCTGGCGACTGGGCCGCTCGCATTCCAGGGGGTGCTGGAATCCTTCCTCTACATTCTACTCTCTGATGTCACAGACTGGAATTTCGTCTGGGACACAGTACGTTTGAACGCGATACTACCTACTGTCTAGATTTCTATACCGGTGGCAAAATGGGCATCTTCGTTCGGTTACGGGCTTGCGAAAGTATGTAATCGTCCACTGCAACGCAATACATATACAACATCGAAGTCAACAATGACACATGCGAGTGTCATGTGGGAGCGTATGGTCTAGTGGTTATGACATCTGCTTTACACGCAGAGGGTCGCTGGTTCAATCCCAGCTATGCTTAGATATTGATGAACCTTTTGGCGGCAGCCGTGACAATGCAGCATCTGGGCCCGGATTCGTGCCGTTTCGTCACATTCACCAAATGGCGCAAGACAAACTGCAAAATGAATGAAACATCTCAGAAATGTTCGTGATGCAAAAGTGGGGGTTTCGAACCAGTTCTTGTAGCGTGTGGGATGGTGAGGCGGCCCTGCACTATGGGCCGTAGACACGTTCAGTGGTCACGCGGTCTGCCCAGGGACCCTTTGACGGTTCTGTAACCACTGGGGGGTCCCAGGGGCCTTGTGCGTTGCGTTTTGTGCAAGCTCGAATTTATCCGATTTCCGGGTCAAAATGCCAGAACCAGCGGAAATTTTCCGCTCGAGCGGAAAAATGGTTTTTTTTTTGCGGGAAAAGCTGACCCTGGTTCATTACAAACCGGAAAGGTAGAAAATAGGCATGAACCCAAATAGCGAAAATCAGCTAACACAAAACATCCACCACTTCACTCGAATGGCACAACAGCACCATCACGAAATTCTTTCCCAGCAC
>JAUMHD010007633.1:0-10478 GCA_032359135.1 Ulvella scutata
ACAGTAGCAAGGTTCTGCAAGTAACCCTCAGCAGAGGGGCCCAACTTCCCAAAAGTAGACATAACCAAAGGAACCATTATTTAATTATTATTATAAAAAAAAATAACTGTTAGGAACGTGAATTTATGCGGTGTGTAAGATTACTTCTGACGACTGCTTGATTATGGCGTGTATATTCATTTGTCACCGGCCAAAAACTCTCTTACCGACATTGTAAGAACAACCACATTTCGGAATGTTGATCTAATGCGATGCGTCGGCGGCCAGAACTGATCCCAGTGCACAGCAGGAAGCATGCATTGCTGCGGGAAGAGTACATGCATCGAGCTCATCAACGGAGCAGACATTAGCCCCCGATCAGAGGGGGGCGGAGAAAGGGGGGGGGGGCGGGTGGGGGGGGCATTGTTCCGACATACTAGTAGTCGGTGACATACTAGCATTGATCACCAGTGTCGCTTAGTTACATAGAACAATTCTCAATATTTGGGGCTGTTTTTTGGGTGTGTGCCCTAACAAATCAAGCGACACTGGTGATCAGTGCATACTAGTAGTCACTCCAGCCTGGGAGGGGGAATTGGGGGGGGGGGGGGTGGGGCGGGGTTCACACCTGAGGGAGGTTGTGTCCAAAGTCTTCGCTGGAGAGATGGGGGGGCTGGTGTCCGCCGTTGCCTCCAACCTGCGGGTAGGGGGGGAGATGAGGGGGGGGCGGCATGTTGCCAAGCAGTGGGCCTTGGCTATGACCTGGGGTTCGGCCGCCGCTGTGGGCTCCTGCATGCATGGAGTACGGCAGATTGTGGGGGATTCCGTTGGAGACGGAGGAGTGGGGGGGCGGCATGGGGGGCTGGTGGCCGAACGAGGGAGCGCGGGAAGTGGGGGTGGTGTGCGCGGAGCTTCCGGGCCCCCATGTGGGGTTGTTGTTGGAAGTGGCTAGAGGGCCCCCTCGGGGGTGGCTGGATATAGCCTGCGATGCTGTGACGGAGCTGGAGGAGGACGGGGACTGTAGATGCTGTAAAGGGCAGGGTTGAGATGCGAGCGACGATGCAAGTGGCGACAGGAACACCATCTTTTGACGAGACGGTGACATTGACGTCATGTACTTGTTACTTTGCCACATCAGCAACTCTTCCAGACTCTGCTCATGCATGAACTCCGATGGCACCTCGCTCATAGCTGCCAACTGCACATACAGCAGTCGTCGACCAACGTATAGTGTCGTCCACAGCAGGCTTTGTGCAGATTTGAGTGAACTCGCGGTTCGGGGTGCGATGCGAAGGTGCTCGTCACATGACTGACTGTTCGTAGGCATGGAAACATGTACAATTGGAGAGGCCCCCTAATGCAGACGCCGCTAAAGGACGCAATTTGGAGACATGTACACAAACATGTACGAAGGTCTACTTCTATTCGTTCGTGATCAATTCGTTCGTATACAACGTATGCGACGGGTGGCCGTGCAGTCATGAACTCGTCTTGGTCAGTTCGTTGACAGCATGATCAAAACATACCTCGAAACTGGCACGCCGTCGTAGTCGACAAACACCAACAGATCAAGCTCAAGTGTTGATCCAGTGGCTTCTGTATACACGGACGCAGGCGACTACTGAGCCAGCATACTTGGCGACGGGCAGAAAGAGAGCGCAGCGGTAGATCAAGGCGCGACAAATCCCAGGTGAAGTTGATCCAGACAAAACTCATCGCATGATCGCTACTTCGCAAGACTGAAGAGACTGTATGATAGCGACTGCAAGGGGTGAACAACACGCATGCGGCTTAGACGACCGATACCAGGATCTAGAAGGGCACTAAAGTAGTCAACTGTCTCAACCAAACAACTTGAAACCAAATATACGTGTGCGTGTGGTTGTGACACGGTGACGTTGGCCGCTTCGGTTGTGTTTTACATCAGCAGGAGTATGTAAGCAGTGCGACAGATTCTGGCCTTGAAAATGCGGTAAAACGGACGAGCACACGCCTGAAAGGATCACGATGTGATATGGCACCTTGCGGTCAGTGCGGGTAGCGTATAGGAATCGTGTTCAAGCGCACAACGCTGGTCTAGACGAGCACCAGCGGAACTGTTCCGCGCGCGCGAAGAAGCAGCGCACGGGGCGACAGACGCACATCACACACAAATACGAACGCCAGAATACTTCACACATAACCAGACTGTGCAGGCAAGTTGGCACGTCGTCGGGAAGAACTCAGGGTCGCATAATAAGGGGGGTCACACCAGGTATTGGATGCAGGTTTGGCGGGCCTCATCTAAAGACACAGCCGAAGAATACGACTGAGCATTAGCTTGCTTGAGCACAAAATCGAACACGCAGCGGCACAGCAGCTGTCGTATGTACGTCACCGGGTCATCTTGAGAGTTCTTCAAGACGGTACCGCCCCGGTGTTTGACAGCGGGCCAAGCGTCGCCACCCAGAGGATCATAGAAAGGATGCGTACTGGAGTTTGCGCTAGTCTCTGAGGCGTCTGTGGCGTCGAAGGGTCCGAAACCTCCGCCACGAGGGGCCTGACCAGCAGGTGCACAGGCGGCTACGCCAGGCTCGTGCTCCTCGCCCTGAGACAACGGCACGCACAGCTGTGCCATACAACTAGATCCTTCACCTACTAGGACAACATTGGAAGAGTTCCACGAGCGCAGAACTTCCACGAAGCCTTCCAGGCCGTGTAATTCGGGCGGTAGGTGTTGCGCGCCTAGTCCCAGCTGAGGGAGTAAATGCTCTGCGTACACGCGACTACAGAGGACAAACAGATCCGACACGGGCAAGCAGCAGCAGTCATGACGGGATAGGATGTTCACGACCACGTTTTCTACGCTCTCGAGCTCCATGCTCACTTCGGTCTGGCGGCAACGAAGCCGTGGATGGATGCTTGGTTTTGCATTACTGCGCGTGGACGTGCTCTTTGGAGCTGCGCGGCCAGGGATCAATAAGTAGTTTTCAGAACCGGCTGACTCTACGGAAAGGCGTTTCGGTGTTTTAGGACCCTAGACTGAAGGATCGAACGATCCCTTTTAGAGCGAAATGAAAACAGCTGTATAATTTCCTTCGCGCCCGCGCCATGAGCTTCGGCGCTCATCAACTATTGTTATATTCACTTGAATTGTTTATGCGTGCATTCTGAGATTGATCGAACGTCTGCAGAGCGTTGTCCCCTCGCTTCGTCTGCGCTTGGTTTGAATGAAGCCGTAGGCCGGAGTGACTGCAAATCGCTTTAGAACTTCGAATATTATCACTTGCATGTTCGTTGTTCTGTTTGTGTGTGGCGGTTCGTGGGTTCCCGAGCCAGACTGTCAGTTCTGACATCCTGATCAATGCTACTGTGAACCTCACCACCATCTTCACACATTCGCGTCATCGGGCTTGTGATTCAACACAAACATTTATTCGTTCATGTATACTGTGTGTGTTTGGGCGTGATGGACTCTATACTTGGTCGCTAATGACTCTGAATGGTGTTGCGTTGGCACGTCCACAAATCTTGTGATATTTCAGTTGAGTCATGCCTGTCACAACCCACATTTACCCCTAATTACCAATATCGTTAGAGTGCAGCGTAGACACTGCTGCTGATCCCTGACAGTGGTATAGTTCGTGTCTTCCTTCACGAAGAAGACTGGGTTGCCTGGCTTGAACCATCCACACATTGCGCGAACAGCCCAGACCAGTCGCTCGTCAGCAAGCCCACCCCACACGAACATGTCTTGGCGAACGCTTCGTTCGCCACGCAGAACCGAAAAATGTATGTTTTCCAGGATGTGACTGAAATGGTGTCCTGTGAATCGCCCATAACAGACTGATCCAGCAGTGCTGACGCGATAACGTTGGCAGCAGGATCCGGATGTCTGCCAACACTGCACAGAGTAATGTCGTGATGCTTTAAACCAAATCTCCAGTAAGCCGTGGGATTTCGAAAGGCGCGGGGTTAGAGAGCCGCAACTCTCGCGGCGCATGAGGAAGTATACATGTTGGCGCTCTCTCCGTGCCTAGGCTCACAAAGGACAGAACACGCATGATGTTACTTACCTCTTCTTCCCAGTGTTGGGTGATGCTTATTGTATGCTACTGATCGGCTACTTAAAGCTCAAGCTTTCAGCATAATACATGTATACCAGCCGAGCTCGAGGTGATACCAGCCGAGGTTACAGCAATATCCGCACGCGCGCACGAAGACGAAGTCTAAACGTATCGTGAGCCACAAGCGAATCCAGCGTGGATCAGTGCATGCTAGTGGGCTTCAGGCGTCCATTTTTCGGTAGCGAGTACGACTGCCGAGGACTTCCAACGCAGCGTCGTCTGGTACCAGCCGAAACGATGCTCGCACGTGGTGGCATTCGGCTCCCTATCTTCAAGGAAAGATTCCTGCAACATGTGTCTAGCATGCATCTGGCCAGCACTTGTACTGGCTCATAGCATCTGCACACGCCTCCGGTGTCGAACGCACATGTATTCGGAACATGTGTAGAATTGGAATAGGTCTACTACCAGAGAGAGGAGATGCCATATGCAATGTCCAGGTCTTCTACTGACAGACTGCGTGCGCACAAACGGAGATTGCAGGTATGTTCCAGTGATGGCTTTGGAAGCTGATCAATGGCCTTTTAGCTGTGCGCAGATTTCTGGCTCAAGCACCAGTAAGCCACGCACTGCACTCTTGTTGGCACCCTTTCATGTTAGTTTATGAACTAGCTTGCAAGTTCAGGTTTCTGGTGGATTGGAGGAGTGTGGGCAGTTCAGCACTTGATGAAGCTGAAGGCTAGAGTACACTTCCGATCGCGATGAGCCGTCAGACATCCATTTCATCGGATCGAATGTGAGCTGCTTCGGGAAAATATATCGTTTTAGTCACAGGCGCTCGCCCGACTTTGATTCCCGGCGGCTCATTCTTTTGGTATTGTGTTTGTGACGTGGATCGGGGATCAGACGTGACCGCCGCTGTGGCCATGTGCGCCGTATGAAAAATCGCGGCGCTGTCGGCGGGCACTCGCCAACGCCATCTACATCCCAATCATGGATGAACAGGTGACATATATGAACTGAGTTGTCTATCACTTCCGTATATATTCATTCACGTTTCTGTGGTGTCCATTAACATGGTATGACATGTCAGGTGGAGAAGATATTCACAGGGTACTCGCGGCAGAATCGCGGCGTGGATACGCAAGCTTGCATGCCATGGAGTCAGCACGTGACAGTTCCTGTACCACAATCTCACTCATTCACATCTGATTGCACGGACTCGCCTTTTCGCGTATGACACGGCACGGTGGCGTGCTGCACCACCTGTTCTTACCGTTCTGAACATGCCATGTAGGTGCCATACAACTCATACCCCAAGCTTGCAGCAACGACGCAGCCTAGTGGTTTCAAACGGCCACTCCATAACCCTCCGAACGAGATCGTACAACACAAACTGGCAGCCGCAGCAACAGAATAGAATTGTGTACGATTTGTGCGTGTGTGCTGTTTACATCGGAGAACCCGAATAGGAAAGAAATAGCACAAGCAATAATGCGCAAATTTGAGTTTTAAAGGCACGCATGAAAGCCAGCAGTTTCTTAAGCCCTTGCCAGAAAGAAAGTTTAAACACGGAACCAAGCAAAATATTTTGCTTGTGCGTGTGTGATTGTGATTGTGCCCCGCGGCCGACGACGTCAGGATGACAAGTTGGCGACAAGGCAACCACGTCACCCCAACATCCAACTGTGCCAGTGGTACCAGTGAACGTTTTAGCAGAAGCAGACAGGAGCGTGAACGACAGTTGTTGCAACGGTGGCCAGTGGGTGCTCTGTGGTTGCTGGGTGGCAACCATCCCGATGCAACGCTAGAGCTCTACATGTAGAGCTCTTGCCTGTTGTATGTATACAACAGGCAAAGAACGCACCAGCTGGGCCCAGTCGTGTAGATTACGCTGCGAGTCATCGTAGCTGACGAAACTCGTAGCTGACGAAACCCGTGGTGCACGGCTGAGCAATGCCACGCTGTAGTTCTGCCGAGGGCACGTGTGACAGGAGACGCCGTTGAGTGAGCACCGGACGATAATACTGTGACCACTGCGAAAGTAGCGCAACTTTCTCATCAGCGCTAAGAGAGAGCTTATCGCAACAGGAAGGTCTATCACAGAGCACTCCCCTGAGCTCAGCTGAGGTGCATATGCGGAGTGGCATGCATGCCACTCTCTCATGGCAGGGACTGCAGTCGACCGCAGCAGCAGCACGGACCAGCATGACCACATGAAACATGTGTGGCTTGCGGTTTCTATGCGCATGAGCCTTGACGAATGCTTCCCAGCTGCACACTGCTGTTGCTGATGACGTGGCGCCTGTTGGTGACCTTGTGTTTGCTTGGGGAAGCCCTTTTTGGGTATGGCGCCGTTCCCGATTAGCTTCTGTTTTTTTTGGTGTGGTGTGTCATTCTCTTTGTCCTTTGGCTGTGCCTGCCTGCCCCAGTCCCCCGTTACTTGCTGTCCTCCTCTGTTCCCCCCTTGCAGGCAGGTGCTCAGGTGAATGTCTGCACTTCCAAAAGTCACAGCTGTCCTATCTCTGATGATGTTGCAGAGATTACAGGTGGGACGGAGGGGGTGCCGGGGGGATGCCTAGCGTATGCATGCCCCCCCTTGAACACCGATTCCGACCTCATCTACTTCGCAATCTCACGACCCCCCCCCACCCCCCCCCCTGGCCCCATCCTTACTTCTGACCAGATCAGCCCCCATCCCCCACCTCCCCACCGGCGTTCCCCTCAACCGCGTCCTAATCGTCAGCCCTATGCATGCTCTCCCTCTGTGCTGCTGTGAACCTCTCGCGCCTTCGCCCATCTTCTCTCGGTCGGGGCTGCTGTGCCGGTGAACGACTCGACCCACTGCAGTCGGGGATCTATTCTGCAGCCTCCTGCTTTGTCATGGTGATGCTGACGTGTGCCGTGCGCATACAGGGGACTGCAGCTGTAACTCTGGCTACGTCTGGATCGTGACGGGGTCTGGCTGTTCCTGTTTGATTTCACCTCTGAGTTTCGACATGTGTGATGTGAGATCATCTACAATACATGGGCTTTTTAGACCTTGGGGTTTCGGCTCATGCCCCTAGGTCACCTTGCACTCTCCTGCCTATGTTTGCTGCGGCGGTATCAACGTCAGATTCACAGCTTTTGTGGCCTAGTCGCGTGCAGTTTATAAAGTTTATAATATGGCATGTCCTGTGTCGTTTGTGCGAGGTCGAGCTAAGTTGGCATGCGATGATTGCCTGGTACATGAGCCATTCTATGGAGTTATGTCTGTAACTTTACACACATAAAGTTTATAATATAACCTGTGTTATTCTGGCCGGACTGCGATGTGACGCTGGTCCAGGTTCCCGGTCACTTGGAGCAGCATGCGTAGGTACAGGGCGCTTTCGCTGATGCCTTTCGCACGGGGCGCTCTGGTAGAGTCTACCTTGTAAGTTGCGCCCTTGTTTTTGCTTTCTGTGTAGTGGCTACATGGTTACCTTCTGGGTTGACCGGTAAGCCGAGACCTATGCGCTTTGTGCAATACCGTGCCGCGGCACTACCAATGTACCTTTCACTTGGAGTGGTCCCAGGAGGTGACCTGGTGACCAGGCACAGGCACAGGAGACCAGGCACAGGGAGGGGGTGCCGGTCCAAATGAAGAAGCAACGTGCACCAAGTGAAGGATTACCGTCACACCGTACTGCAGATCCTTCGTACTGGCAGGGCATGGTAGCAATGCTTGGCAGCATTGTATGACAGCAGTGCATGGTATCAGATGCTTGCACCCGATGAATAGAACCTGTGGCTGGCACGAGAGACAATATGAAGGACCACAGCCAGCAAAGTTTTTACAAATCTCAAGAAGCCGCAATCAGCACAAGATAAACGATCTGGAACGCAACATAAAACGCAAACATTCCGATCGCAGACGATCTCGTGAGGTGCCAGTTGTGCACCAGCGGCACCATCACAAGATGCCGCAGCACAGACGCCGCGGCAAACATCAGCGCAACGTTCAGCGCGACCCCAGGCTCAAACGTGACTGTTCCGTGCATGGATACAGCCAGCAGGAACGTTAATCCGAGGCCTCCGATCATGGTGAAGAACGGCGACGCAAAGCATGCAGCCACGGCCATCGCAGGGAACCCGTCCCGTGCCATCGCGATGTCTGCGATAAAGTCCCCTGCGCTGTTGACCCAGGCTAGAACCGTCACTCCCAGCATCGCCTGCACCACGGCCTCCCTGATGACCTAAGTCATGACTCAAATGAGTGAAAAGTAACATCGATAGTGACACAGTACCACACAAAGCGCATAGGTCTAGGAGCTCCTCCAAGATGGCAACCACGTAGGCAACCACTGACCACAAAGCAAGAGTGATAAAGTTACAGACGTACATCCATCACATGGCACAGCAGGAGATTGTTCACTCAGCAAGACATTCGCAACGGCGCTACCACAAAGCAAGAGTAACGACGCAACACACATGGAAGAGCCCTGCCAGAGCACCAGTGATCACCAGTGTCGCTTAATTTGCTAGGGCACACACCCAAAAAACAGCCCCAAATATTGAGCATTGTTCTATGTAACTAAGCGACACTGGTGATCAATGCAGAGCACCCAACACGAATCAACTGAGTGAGTTTGCTTGTCCACGGGAGACCGCAGGGGATGTCCCCTACACAGCCACGGAGGGGGATGGGTCCTGGCAAGCACAGCCAGTCTCTCTATTTAGTCTATTTTTCTAGACTGTTTATGTAGTATGTTTACCTAGACTGTTAATGTATATGTAGACTGTTTATGTAGTATGTTTATAAAGCAGACTTAGTCTCTTCTCTGACGTGCTTGAGCACTCCTTAACGGTGTTCACGCACCGTATGTCACACTTACGGTCGTTATGTAATCAAGGTCGCTGACCACTGAGACATGCAGTGCCACAAGGCGCGGTGGTCAGCGACCTTGGTTTCAGAACACAAGTACATGCATACATTGACCATGAATCTAGCCCGGTCTGGAGAGATGTGGGGTGGGGGCTTGAGCAGGGCAGAGGATGACGCAACACAGACAGTGCTGTACAAAATTGTTGAAAATAGCCTGGGCTGACCGGTCATTACAACCGGTTATTACAAAAAAATATCAATATCAAAGGGGTGGCCCTTGAAAAATCGGTGAAACTCTACAACCAGTCTGAAACATAGGCAGAAATCTAGGCGGAAATCTAGGCGGAAATACAGGCAGAAATATAGGCGGAAATATAGGCAGAAATGTAGCCGGGCGGGTTGTACAACCCTGAACGCAGAGCAGAGCAGGAGGCAGAGGCACACACACCTGAGAGACGCCATGGATGTACCCCAGAACCTTCCATGACCGAACCATCTCTGCGGACATGATGTTCATCCAGAGCACCGACATCGCAAACGCCATGGCCGTGAATAGCCCCGACAGCACCCCTGCGCACACCGCCCGCTGACAGCTCTGCATTTTGGTTCGTAATTCGTTTACGCACCCCTCACCCTCTTGTCATTCGTGTATGCATCACTCACCCGCTTGTCGTTCGTTTAAGCATCACGCATCCTCAATTACTCACCAATTACTCACCCGCTTGTCGTTCGTTTAAGAGTCACGCATCCTCATCCGAGGCGCCGTTAATGCAATCTAAGGGAACAGCAATCTAAGGGAACTGTAAGAAATTACTTGGCCACATCGCAGTTCAGAGCAGTCACTGCCCGTGCAAGTGGGGAGGGGTGGGGGGGGGCTGTGTTAAGCATGACATGCTGCCGACGCAGCTCAAGGAACTAAAAAACCTTCGTCCTTGCACGAATCAAGAAAAGCTCATCGTGCCACAATGGCTACAAGTGCCAACATTAAACTGAATAACCCCAATGGAAGAGGCCCAGAAAGGGGGCGCACCATAGTGGCGGCCATCAGCAGGGTAGATGCTGGCGATGACGAGGCTGGAGAACCCTGAGCAGACAAACCCGTACAGCAGCGCGTCAGGGTTTAGCGGCGAGGCCTCCGCGAGCGCGAGCTTCTTGGCGAGCACCGCGAACAACGGCGCAGTGATCGGGAGCAGCACCTGCACACTGTGAACTCTCGTTCCCCTTCAAGTTCATGGCCAGCTTCCCACCCCAGCGTCCTACGCCCCCCCCCCCCCCCCGTCGCCGCCCCCCTGCCGGCCCCACTACCAGCGGTACCAGAAACCGCACACATCAGGGCAGAGGGGGGGAGGCAGAGAGAGCTTGGAACAACATTGTGACACAGAAAGAGCAGAAAACAAGGCATCTAGTAGGAGGGGCTCTGGCAAGCGGTTCAGAGGGAGACCCTGGCAGGAGAGCAACAGAGCTAGAGGAAGACACTGGCAAGCGGGTTACAGAGAGAGAGAGAGAGAGAGAGAGAGAGAGAGAGAGAGAGAGACACACACACACACACACACACACACACACACACACACACACACACACACACACACACACACACACACACA
>JAUMHD010007644.1:0-10475 GCA_032359135.1 Ulvella scutata
ACACCAACACCTACCCCAGGACCCGCCCCATCCCCAGGCCCAGGCACACCCCCAGGCCCCGGCACACCCCCAGGCCCTACACCAACCCCCGGCCCAGGCCCAGATGGCTGTCCTTCCCTCCTTGAGCTTGTGACTGGAGATGATGACCTCTCCACCCTGGAAACCGCAGTGCTGGTGCGCATGTCCCTCTTCACTGTTGTGCCCTGTGTTGGTCACTACTTCAACGGCAGAACTTTCACCCTCATAGAGTACTCATGTCCTCAAGCATGTAATAATTTGGGTCTGAATTGATCGAAAATCTGGAATTTAATCAACCAATACTCAAATTACGAATTATAGAAACAAATCAAGACATTCCGCGACCAGTTGGGCACCTTGATTTCCAGCCCTGTCGCCATTCAGTTCCTCCAGTCATTGTAGCATTGTTTGTGACGCTCGTGCATGACTGCAGGCGGCCATGCTGGACGGTGCTCTGGCTGATGAGGATGCGGAGGTCACCATTCTGGCCCCCACCAACAGCGCCTTCGGTGACCTCGATGCAGGCGTGCTTGAGGATCTGCTCGACGACAGTGTTGCCCTCACAGCAGTGCGTCTTTGCTCCTCTGTCATTTAACTTGTAGTGGGCATCGTCAGCCGCCTGTCTCTGCCTGTTACAGCAGCAAGCCTGAAGGCTTGTGCATGCATATGCGGCCTAGGGAGGATGACCTGACTGGGCATGCTCTGATGCAGATCTTGGGCTACCACATTATCGACGGCGCCTTCAAGATTGCTGACCTGGAGGGTCTGGACTCCATCGCCACCAGGTCAGGCATCATCGAAGTGTCCACAGATGGCGGCGTCTCCAGCTTCACCGGCCCCGACGGCGGCACCATCGCTGTCGCAGTGGTGGAGGACATCATGTCTTGCGCTGGCGTCATCCACAAGATCGATGCTGTCATTGTGCCAGGCACCCCCGACCCCACCCCAGCCCCCACCCCAGGCCCCGGCCCAACCCCCACACCCACCCCAGGACCAACACCAAGCCCAAGCCCAACCCCCACCCCAGGCCCCGGCCCAACCCCCACACCCACCCCAGGACCCACACCAAGCCCAGGCCCAGGCACACCTCCAGGCCCAGGCCCCACACCAACACCTACCCCAGGACCCGCCCCATCCCCAGGCCCAGGCACACCCCCAGGCCCCGGCACACCCCCAGGCCCAGGCGGCGGCACCCCCCCCGGCCCCGGCACACCCCCAGGCCCTACACCAACCCCCGGCCCAGGCCCAGATGGCTGTCCTTCCCTCCTGGAGCTTGTGAGCGGGGACGAAGACCTCTCCACCCTGGAGACCGCAGTGCTGGTGTGCATTCCTATTATGCCCTGGCGCCATGCACATCTGCCGCGCGCTGCCGTGGTGGCACCTTGATGCCGTTGGTTGTTGTACATGTATGGCCTTCATGTCGAGGGTCGGTGCCAACCCCCACAGCTCCGGTGCTGCAACATGAATGAGAAGCCAGGCTGGCGTGGCCCACAGATTGAATTCGATTGCTAGTCCTCAGGAGCCTCATCTATTAACGTGGTCGACGTGCTTCACAATCTGAGGGACAAGAAGTTTTCAACACCGCCTTCTAGGTGGGGTAAGCATCCGAATCATAGCTTTGAAAGCATTGAGGAGCGATTGTTGTAAGTGCACCGAATGTTTTTTTCTTTTAGGTTCATCAGTTCCTCCAGTCATTGTAGCATTGTTTGTGACGCTCGTGCATGACTGCAGGCGGCCATGCTGGACGGTGCTCTGGCTGATGAGGATGCGGAGGTCACCATTCTGGCCCCCACCAACAGCGCCTTCGGTGACCTCGATGCAGGCGTGCTTGAGGATCTGCTCGACGACAAGGGCGCCCTCACAGCAGTGCGTCTTTGCTCCTCTGTCATTTAACTTGTAGTGGGCATCGTACAGCCGCCTGTCTCTGCCTGTTACAGCAGCAAGCCTGAAGGCTTGTGCATGCATATGCGGCCTAGGGAAGATGACCTGACTGGGCATGCTCTGATGCAGGTCTTGGGCTACCACATCATCGACGGCGCCTTCAAGATGGCTGACCTGGAGGGTCTGGACTCCATCGCCACCAGGTCAGGCATCATCGGAGTGTCCACAGATGGCGGCGTCTCCAGCTTCACCGGCCCCGACGGCGGCACCATCGCTGTCGCAGTGGTGGAGGACATCATGTCTTGTGCTGGCGTCATCCACAAGATCGATGCTGTGATTGTGCCAGGCACCCCCGACCCCACCCCAGCCCCAACCCCAGGACCCACACCAACCCCAACCCCCACCCCAGGCCCCGGCCCAACCCCCACACCCACCCCAGGACCCACACCAAGCCCAGGCCCAGGCACGCCCCCAAGCCCAGGCGGCGGCACCCCCCCCGGCCCCGGCACACCCCCAGGCCCAGGCGGCGGCACCCCCCCCGGCCCCGGCACACCCCCAGGCCCCGGCGACGGCACACCTCCAGGCCCAGGCGGCGGCACACCTCCAGGCCCAGGCCCCACACCAACACCTACCCCAGGACCCACCCCATCCCCAGGTCCAGGCACACCCCCAGGACCCGGCACACCCCCAGGCCCCGGCACACCCCCTGGCCCTACACCAACCCCTGGCCCAGGCCCAGATGGCTGTCCTTCCCTCCTGGGGCTTGTGAGCGGGGACGATGACCTCTCCACCCTGGAGACCGCAGTTCTGGTGCGCATGTCCCTCTTGACTGTTGTGCCCTGTGGTTGTGCAACCGTACCTGCGCCTGCAGTCGCACGCTCCTGCTTCTTTACTATGTCCAGGTACCTGGCACATCTCCCGCGCACTGCTGTGGTGACACATTGATGCCTTTGGTTGTTGTACATGTAATAGCCTTCATTTCAAGGGCTGGTGCCCACCCCCACAGCTCCAGTACATGCAATATGCATGGGATGCTTTTCAATGCGTCGACAAATGGAACTCGAGGGTACGCTTGCTAGTGCTCATTAATATTACTCAACGGTATAATCAATTGCGTCGATCGACATGCTGCGCAATACGTTTGCAGAACCACCCTGTACCGCCAGTATGTGGGGTGACCAACCGAAACGTTCGTTTCAAAGCACTGCAGAGCGCATGCATGTGTGAAGTGCACTTAAATTACGATTCTTGAAGTCCATCAGAGTGTTGGAAAGTCACCTGCCTGATTGTGTCCAAGTATAAATTTCGACCTGAATTGACCCACTCTCTGGGTTAACAAGTAAATACAAAAAGTACAAGTTTCACCTACCACAGAACACAAGGCGATCTGCCAGTCAGGCACTTTCCCTGCTGTTAATCGGTTCCTCCAGTCATTGTAGCAGTGTTCGTGACGCTCATGCATGACTGCAGGCGGCCATGCTGGACGGTGCTCTGGCTGATGCGGATGCGGAGGTCACCATTCTGGCCCCCACCAACAGCGCCTTCGGTGATATCCCCGCTGATGAGCTCGAGGCTCTGCTTGCTGACAAGGACGCCCTCACAACAGTGCGCCTCTTGCCACTCTGGGATTGTGTTGTAATGGCTGACTGCTGTGCTTGTGCCTCCTCCACTCGGTGCCTTCTGCCATGCAACAGCAACACCCTGCCACACGCCCGGAAGCCACTAGAGCACGCTGTTTGAATGGTCACCTGACTGAGCAATGCTCTGATGCAGGTGCTGGGCTACCACATTATCGACGGCGCCTTCAAGATGGCTGACTTGGAGGGTCTGGACTCAATCGCCACCAGGTCAGGCATCA
The DNA here is from genome assembly GCA_032359135.1 of Ulvella scutata. Lineage (NCBI taxonomy): Eukaryota > Viridiplantae > Chlorophyta > Ulvophyceae > Ulvales > Ulvellaceae > Ulvella > Ulvella scutata. The sequence goes on from JAUMHD010007644.1 coordinate 3,758, forward strand.
TCGGCGTGTCCACAGATGGCGGCGTCTCCAGCTTCACCGGCCCCGACGGCGGCACCATCGCTGTCGCAGTGGTGGAGGACATCATGTCCTGCGCTGGCGTCATCCACAAGATCGACGCCATCATTTTGCCAGGCACCCCTGACCCCTCACCAACCCCCACCCCAGGACCCACACCAAGCCCAACCCCCACCCCAGGCCCCGGCCCAACCCCCACACCCACCCCAGGACCCACACCAACCCCAGGCCCAGGCGGCGGCACCCCCCCCGGCCCCGGCCCCACCCCAACGCCTATCCCAGGACCCACCCCAACCCCAGGCCCTGGCACACCTCCAGGCCCAGGCCCAGATGGCTGCGTCTCCATCTTCGAACTCGTTGATGGGTCAGACGACCTGTCCGCCCTCGACGCAGCTGTGAAGGTGCGCATGTGCTCCCCCTGCCTCACCCTCCAGCTTCCACCCCATGCCCACATGCCACACGCGGCCCTCTCATGCCTGCATCCGCGCAGTCCCGAACACCTGCATTAGTACCAAGAGTGTGGCTGACATGTGCTTGGTGTGCAGGCTGCTGCGCTGGACGGCCCCCTGAGCGACAAGGACATCGCCTTCACCGTGCTGGCCCCCACCAATGGCGCCTTCGGTGACGTCAGCGGTGCTGACCTCGAAGCCCTTCTGCAGAACCCTGAAGAGCTCGACAGCGTACGCACCCACACAACTGACTTGTGCTTCGGTGCGGCTAAGGGAGTAGTGTCCTGCGAACCCTTTTCTTTTTACAGTTGGCTTCAACTGTCAGGCCGCAATGGATCCATTCATTCAGTGTTGCTCTGAAGTCATGGGTACACTCAGCGTTATTGTCTAAACATATACTACCTGCTTGTGCCATCCCGAACGCCAGTTCTATGTCAGTCATGTTGCGCAGCATAAAACCTCTGATCTTCCAATCTTCAATGTTGGAATGGAATATTTTGAGATCTGATTCTGTAGCGCTGCACTGAAAGTTATATGTGTACTGAGAGGGTGTGCTGATGCAGGTGCTGGGCTACCACATCATCGAGGGAGTCTTCAAGGCTGGTGACTTCGTGGGGGTGGACTCTGTGAACTCCAACTCTGGCGTGCTTGGCGTGTCCACTGACGGCGGCGTGGTGACCTTCACCTCCTCGGATGGCACCATCATCGCCGAGGTGGTGGAGGCCGACCTCATGTCCTGCGGCGGTGTTGTGCACAAGATCAGTGAGGTCATTGCGCCAATCCCTCCTGCTACACCCACCCCAGGACCTGGCCCCACCCCAACGCCTACCCCAGGACCCACACCAACCCCAGGCCCAGGCACACCCCCAGGCCCAGGCGGCGGCACCCCCCCCGGCCCCGGCCCCACCCCAACACCTACCCCAGGACCCGCCCCAGGCCCAGGCGGCGGCACCCCCCCCGGCCCTGGCACACCCCCAGGCCCAGGCGGCGGCACCCCCCCCGGCCCTGGCACACCCCCAGGCCCAGGCGGCGGCACCCCCCCAGGCCCCGGCCCAACACCAACACCTACCCCAGGACCCGCCCCAGGCCCAGGCGGCGGCACCCCCCCCGGCCCCGGCACACCCCCAGGCCCTACACCAACCCCTGGCCCAGGCCCAGATGACTGTCCTTCCCTCCTGGACCTTGTGACTGGGGACGAAGACCTCTCCACCCTGGAGACCGCAGTGCTGGTGCGCATGTCCCTCTTAACGATTGTGCCCTGTGGATGTGCAACCGTACCTGCGTGCCCCATATACAGTCACACGCTCCTGCGTCTTCGCTACCATCCGCAGCTTCCTTGTTTCAGGATCTGTCTACTTCAGCATCGTCCATTCTGTCGGGAATGCCTGACGTTCATGCATGCCTGCAGGCTGCCATGCTTGACGGTGCTCTGGCTGACAAGGATGCACCAGTCACCGTGCTTGCCCCCACCAACGGCGCCTTCGGTGCTATCGACGCAAGTATCCTTGAGGATCTTCTTGCTGACAAGGACGCCCTCACAACAGTGCGCCTTTGCCTACTGTGTTTTTACAGACCGGCAACCATGCACCTCATGGTGCTCTCTCTGCGCAGTGGCGACAGCGCCTGCCTGCTGACCACGGAACGATCTGCAACCCACATGAAACTACGACTTATCATTCCTTTTCGTTCTCACACGTTTCGCCCATGATGTCGTGGCGTCCATTGGCTTGCGATGCCCCCAAGCGCCCTTGGCTAGGACGCATTCTGGCATTCGCAAACGCTGGACGCTCCTTCAATTCGCAATTCGTGCTGCTGTTGGCCCATGTAGCTAGTTTCAGTACAGATGCGAGCGCTACGTTCGGAATTCAGGGGCTCGTCCTGCCTGTCGCCTTGCAATACTATAGCTATCTCGAGATACGAGCTTCTGCACGGAAGATACGAGCTTCGTTCTCTTACAGGTCCCGGAGCCTTTTAAAGAACAACGTTACGTTTTTAACAGACATATTATGCTTCCCTCTAGGCTCAACGAATAGGTCGCGTCGTTGGCTCAACTGCAGTCAATCACCGCGTTTTGCATCATCTGCAGCTGTGGCGAAATCCAAGTGTTGCAGAATCCGTTCTGAAGTCGAAGGACTCCAGTGAGTATGCGCAGGAAAACCGCAACATATAAAAAACCAAACATAAAGATATTTTCAACAGCTTCGTGTTGGTCGGGACTGGCGGATATTTTGTGATCGTTGATTCGGCATTTGGGTTCATGGGGTTCTACAGGCGCAGGGCCCGGCCACTAGTCCGACAGCCGGTTTCAATACAGTAGTTCAGGTGCAGCCTAGAGAGGGTGTCCTAACCGTGCATGCTCTGATGCAGGTTCTGGGCTACCACATCATCGACGGCGCCTTCAAGATGGCTGACTTTGAGGGTCTGGACTCCATCGCCACCAGGTCAGGCATCATCGGCGTGTCCACAGATGGCGGCGTCTCGAGCTTCACCGGCCCCGAAGGCGGCACCATTGCTGTCGCAGTGGTGGAGGACATCATGTCTTGCGCTGGCGTCGTCCACAAGATCGATGCCATCATTGTGCCAGGCACCCCCGTTGGTGGCATGCCCCCAGGCCTAGGCATGCCTCCAGGCCCAGGCGCACCCCCCGGCCCCGGCACACCCCCCGGCCCAGGCACACCCCCAGGCCCAGGCGGCGGAACACCACCAGGCCCAGGCGCTCCCCCAGGTCCAGGCGGCGGAACACCCCCCGGCCCCGGCACACCCCCAGGCCCAGGCGGCGGAACACCCCCCGGCCCAGGAAAAGTACGCCCTGTCATATTACGGCGTCTGCTCTAAAGCGGAGACATGCAGCACAGGTCGCTCTCACTTCGTCATGTCAGAGTGGTAACATTCACAGCTTGTGCAGGGTGACTGTGATGAGAAGAAGGTCGTTTACGTCATCATCAGGGTCTCTGTCGCCAACCCTGGCGCATCCGAGGACTCCATCATCGACATGGTAGCTGCCGAGACAGGCATTGACCGCGGCTCCATTGTGGACATCATCGACGCTCTCCAGGTAAGCCTCTGAGTCTGAGCTCGGTCCCTGTTGCACTGCGACTGCACTCACCTGCAACTGAAGGCCTGAAAGGGTTGTTGAGTATGGGGCAGAAAGCTTGGTGGTGTAGTGACCACGTGTTGCGTTGCAGGGAGAGGCGGAGACTTGCCATTAAGGCCCTGTAATGAAGACTGGAGAAACACGATGCTGTGCGAGCGCAACTTGCTGCTCAGCCACGTGCATCATGCGCAATAACATATTGGGAGACTCGGATGATCCCAGAGAGCTGGGAGGAGTTTCACAGTTTTGTAGGGTGCTCTCACATGACGTGTCCTCTACAGATGAGGTTGTATGTCATGCCCTGATTTTGACAATATTCTTTTGGATGATGTACCTAGTGCGCGGAACATGTTACTGGTGTTGCTGGTTGTGAAGCCCTCATTGGGACATCGTACCTGACACAGTGTGTCATTTCGTACTCCCTGCAGGGCTGCAGGGGCCCTGTGGTCTGCAAATGTATTCTGTCTTGAGGACGTGAGGAAGATGTTGCACCCGTGCTGCTGCACATATGTAATAAGTCGCAGATTCTGAGATCATCTCGAGCATGCTGTTCGTCTCTTGGAACTTGTATAGTATCATTTTGAGTCCTGCATACCTGTTCGAAGTCTCGTTCACACATGTCTCCCCAGTCACAGGCTGCAGGTGATGGCGACATCCATGATGGAACATTCTCATCCATGATGTATCACTCTTCCAAAAATACTCACATGGTTGCGCACTCCCAGCTTGACGACACGCTCCAGAGCTGCAACGCTTCGAACTCAATGTTGTTGCATCGTTGGGGGTGCACATCTGTTCTACAACACTTGCATCGGTGGGGGTGCACATCTGTTCTACAACACAAGGTCCCAACTTGTAACTGCGACGTAACCATGCATGCACCTATCACCAACCCCCCGCCCCCCCTGGAACCCTCTCAGCCTCCCGCCTGGTTCCGGCGCACATGGGCAGCGTACTCCCCCGCCAGGAGCATCAGAAAAGCGAAACATCAACAACGCGGCCGTTTGATAGAGTGACTGGTGCAGTTCTGCGTGCAGCATGTAGGGTGGAAAGAGAATCACCGCAGGAATGACACTTGTCATAGATCTGAAGTGTTGCTGCCATAAACTTTAAATGATCTGAGCGAGCAGACGTCACATGCATGGATAGCCAAGCCACATATCCTTTGGCTTAAATCACGCTTGCTTTGTGCTCCTCCTGTTTGCGAAAGTTTCGGCTCAGCAGGTGGCTGTGCATGCATGCATGAATGCAGACATGCATGCCTCGGGATACCATCCCAAGGCAACAGGCAGACATTCGGTTCTGAATGCTGGCAGTCAAGCATGCGCAACATACAACGAAGCGGAAAGATCCAAATGAACTCGTAGCATGCATGCATGTTGCTCTTCTCTGTTTCCGTTCTTGCCCATACACTCCCTCCACTCTGGTGTTCTTTTACACTGGTGTTCGGTGAAGTAGTCAAGAAGTGTGTGTGTGTGGGGGGGGGGGGTCGCGAAGGGCGGCTGCGTGGCCGGAGGGTGTGTGGCCCCCAAGGTGGATTCAGGGATACACGTGGCACTTCCACTTGCAATTGTATGTGGCGTATGCATGCACCTCCATGGTCTCGAGAAACCTCATGTGGACCATAATAGAACTGAACAACGCGTGCGCAAAGATTGAGGATAGCAGCAACTCTGGAGGGATGGGCCTCAGCACTCCGATGAGCGGGGGGGGGAGGAGCAGCCACTTAGGGCGACCCCAGCCAAGAACACACCAGACAAAACAGATACATCAGCAGCTGGAGGGGTCCGAGGGGAGGGCAGACAGAGACAACAGCGCACGAGCGCGGCAGAGAGAACGCGAGAGGCAGGAGAGTGCACGGGCACACAGAGTATGAATAGGCAGGCGAGCCAGAACAGGGCCGTAGGGTGGGGGGGCAGGAGGAGGCGCAGGCGGGCGAGAGCACGCTTGCAGGCACCCACAGAAGGCCGCGGAACAGAGGCAGTTCGGAGGGCCGTAGATTAGGGCTGGAAATTACAGCAGCCAAAGTCCATTTAACGCGTTAACTATTCATGCTGTAAATGGCTGTAATTACAAATTAAATCACCAAGCTCTAATTTCCTGAGTTATCGACAAATTCATGGTTGTAAATGGCACCATCAACCCGCATTTAACACCAAATTAATTGCCCCATCATGAATAAACGCCTATTTAATCCATTCTTTTCTGGGGATCCCTATTGCTTTATTATTGGAACTCAACATATCTGCAATGACGATGAGCGAATAATCGAACCATGTCTGTAACAATGTTGAATTCAAATAACGGAGAAACCCCCGAAGATGAGTGATGCACCATGCTTGTAAGCATGATATATAAATTGGCACGTTCTGCCAGGCATGCCTAGCTATGCTTAAGGATACTTGAGTGCGTAGCTAAAGACAAAGTGCAAACGATGAAAAGAATATGTAAATGTACAAAACCATGAGCTGACGCTCTCCCCCAGGCCACCTGGGGATACTTGGTCTTGCTTCTTTCCTGCGGGGCTGTGGCCATGGATGGCAGCAGACACATATGGATACAAAGGGCATGCCAGTGCACTGCTGCATGTCATATTCGTGCATATCCTAGATTGATCTGGAAGGTTCTGTGACACGTCACGCCTGGGGTGGAAGCGTACGACGCAGCGCACACCAAAGCTCCCAACCTATAGTGTGCGCAGCGTCATGAATCAACATCCATCACAACAGCAGGTTGGTCTTGGGATTGACCTTAAACTCAGCCACGGGCCAGTGAGCTTGAAAGTGCATCTTACCACGAGGTCCCGGGTTCGAATCCCGGTGCGGCCAGAGCCACCTCTCGTCATTGTTTCGAGCTTCTTAGCCGGGTACGTGAAGGGTCTCTGGTGGTTTCCCCTCCAACGAATTGCATGATTTCCGCCACTGTGGCGCTGAGGCCGAAGCTCAAACCAAGTATGGCGTAGTCCCCGAATAATTTATTTATTTATAGCAGTGTAAAAATCAGAACATGCCTTTTTAGGTCTTCTGAGTCTGTGCGTGGAAGCCTCGGTGCCAAGCGCATCGGCCAGTGCCTGTCATGTCGCGCGTTCATGGTTCTTACCATGAGGCATGAGCTGCGGCAGCACAGATGCGCTCCAACCCCACCATCCACCACAAACGCA
>JAUMHD010007655.1:0-74559 GCA_032359135.1 Ulvella scutata
ACACACACACACACACACACACACACACACACACACACACACACACACACACACACACACACACACACACACATACAGCATGCCCCTGCCTCGTATCCTCCGTGTGGAGGGGCCAGAACTGGTGATGTGTCAAGCCAGCTGGTGTCCAGCGCCGTAATGCATGGAATTTGGTGGCATTGTGCTGGTTCATGGTTGCATGCATGCGGCGCACCAGATGGAGGCGAGGGAGGTGCTGGCGGACTCGTGGCACGCGTCGCAGGCGTCCAGCGCATCTAGCACAAGCTGCTGGTGCTCCCTGAAGCGCTTGCTGCTCTGCACCCCCTGAACGGCATGCATGCTGGTCGGTGATGCGCCCACGTGCGCAGCGTCGCCTGGCTTTGCTGTGTCAGCCATCACAAACGCATGCAAGTGCGCCTGTAGCCACCCATGCACGGTATTCAAGCGGTCCTGGTCACTCATCAGCCGCTTGCCGGCTCTGGAGTCCCTGTGGCCACCGGGATGCTGCTCGTCGGACAGGCCCAGGTGCTGCAGTTTGCTTGTGGACACTCCAAGAATCACGGGGAAGCAAACTGCGAGGAGCTGCTCCTCTGATGAGTATGCGCCTGCATGCATGGCCGGTACACTCAGAAGCGATATGACATGAAACAGCATGAGACTCAGCGGAGTGGCTTTGGTGGCGCCATGAACCAGAGTAACGGCGCCCGCCACCATGCATGTGTGCCTGTGGAGGGAGGCCGCACCAAGAGACAGCAGGGAGAGCTGCGGGCACTGCGGCGTGGCACGCTGCGTAGCTGTGCGGATGGAAGGGGTCTCCACAGAGGTTGACCTCGTGGCTACCATGTCCTTCTGGGGTGCTTCATGGTGCATGGGCGGCAGGACGCGTGCCTCCCCGCCGCTGGCTGCCTCCCCGCCACCAGGGCCGCCCCTCTCCGGCTCTGGCAGCGGCACAGCAACAGTGTGTGACTGCTGGTTCTGTGCGTGTTGAGATTCTGCGAATCTCAGAATGCGGGCGGTCACGGGGTCGTCGTCCCACGCGCCTGGCTTTGCGGTGCTGCTGCGGTCGGGCCGGCGGGGGCTGAGGGCCTCTGCGATGCTGTGCGGCAGTGGGTACTCTGGCTGGCGGCATGCATGGAAGTGCCTCTGGTGGCGGAAGGGTGCACGGCCTGGGAAGCGGCCACCTGCAGGATCCATGTGATGATCTCTTGCAAACACTGAGCCGTGTCTGGATGACAACAGCTGCCGCTGTGTACCGGCCCAGGCACCTGGACGGAGGGGGATGTCATGAACTATTGGAACTATTGAACCAGAATGACTCTCTTTTCACTCTCTCTGTGCTACACAGCAGACGAACAACGCCGAGGCCTATCTAGATCCCGCGGCTTTCATGCATGCGAAGCTCGTGTCGGGGGCAGCAGTATCACTCATGCTGCATAGCTCCCAGCCGGCCCTGGGACAGTGACATGCGGCTCTGCAATAACTGGCATGCCATGCGTGCATGCACCTCGAGCATCCTCCATTGCATAATCACAACGCACCAGCATCATGCTGGTAATGTGCACTGCGTGGCAAACACCTCTCATGCCACCAGCAGAGAAGCTGTGTGCATGACATTCAAGCGTATGTATGCATGCAGCGCAGGCTGGGGGAGGGGTGCACACCAGTGCCCAGCAGGGAGCCCATCACCCTCATGAGGGGGTGGGGGGGTGGGGGGGGCCGGCGGCGCATGGGGCGGGTGTCAAAGTGGAACACGTCGGGGCAACCGCCGGCCACGCTCCTGCTGCCTGGCTCACAGCCACCGCCCCTCATGCTATCACCTGCACACACACCACAGGGAGTTGCAATCAGCGCACCAGCGCCACAGCAGCCGCGCCCTCTGCTGCGGCGCCCTCCCCCCCTCAATTCACACCAGTGCTGCTACATCACATATCAAGCGCGTGCACGGGCTTCATGATACTGACAAGCTGGAGACGAAACCTGTGTTCATGTGTGAGACGTCCTGTGGCAGGGAGCCAGGGGCACAACAGCTTGAGCTTTGGGACACACAATGCATGCCACAGCACCACACAGTGCGGCTGAGGCGGAAGCACACGCACCGTCGCCGAAAGCATGCATGCTGTTGCCCTCGACAATGCAGGTGGGGGTATCAAGGCACACAGCCCCACTCCTCTGCATGGCGGCGGCGGGCACATCCGCGGCCATCGCATCCGAGCATATCCTCGTGAGCTCCTCCGCACTCTCTCCCGGCATGCCCTCCTGGACAGCATGCGGACCCCACTGAGGGGGACAGAAGCAGGAGTGGGAAGGAGAGGCGTCTGAGGGGCCGCTGCTTCCTCGAGACATTGAGAAGCTGTCATCGTAGTAGCCCCCCGTGTGGGCCCTGCCTACGGGCCTCACCGGTTGCAGGGTGGCCGACATTGGCGTGCATGCGCGCACTGACTGCGGCCCATGATACGCAGGAGGAGCGAAGGGCTGCGTGTGTAATGCATGATGTGGCGCTGCAGGCGGAGCTTCGGCGAGCACGGCCTCGAAGGGGGTGTTCCCGTAGCCATGCTGTACAGCAGGAGGTTCATGAGCACCGCCATAGCCACCATACTCTAGCTCTGAATACTCTGGCATTGACGCAGTAGCTGACGAGCCCCTGTACAGCGACTCAAAGCGATAATGGGGCGGCGCGGGGGGTTGGAGCGGTGCCCGAGGGGCGGCATAGGGGGGCATAGCCACAGGGGGCGCCATGCGCAGCTGCCTTCTAGACTCGTTCGGCCGATAGAAATCGACCGCAGGCACAAGCTCGTGTGATGACATCCTGCTAGCTTCCATCGATGCAGCAGTCTTCCCTCCAGATGAAGCCCTGGCCTCAAAGCGGGCAGCTGCACACCGCCCCCCTGCCGGCGACTGCTGGCCACCGCTCGCACCCCCATAGCTGGCGCCAGCAGTTGGAAGCACCCCAGCGTGTGCGCTTCCAGGCCATGCAGCGCCAGTGTTACTGGAGGGCCTGCTTGGCCGCAGCTTCCATCCATGCCTTGCTGGTGCAGCGCCAGGTGCGAAGGCCTGCACTGCGGCCGCAGGTGACGTGTCTGCTTCGCTGCGGCGCACTGGAGAGTGTGCATGAGAGCGATGCGTTGGTGTTGGTGCGGAGGAGGCCATCATTGATGTTTCTTCAATTGGAGGCACTCTCTGACCAGCGCACATTGTGGCACTGGCGCAGCGCTTGCCATCCAGGCTTCCTGTGTGGTCTGCAGGGGCGTATTGGGCCCCCCCTGCAGCCGTGGTTACCGGCATGCAGCCCCCTTGTGCATGCGTTGTGGCAGCATTGTGCAGTTGCTCTTCAACGCCCTGTGCAGTTGCCACAGGAGGGGCTTCCCCGGCATGCTGGGCGGTGGGCTCGCCAACAGGTGGAGGTGGTCGAGAAGTAGTTTCCTGCTGAGAGCGGCTGTCGGGAGCATCATGTACATGTTGCACATCTATCTGACGTGTACCTTCAGTGATTTGTGTCTCTGCAGAGCCAGCATGGTGACTTCTGGGTGGGCGTGGGGGCTTGAAATTTCTCTTGCAGCGGCACACTTCCTTCGGCTCTGGATGTTTTGCGCGCTGCAAGAACTCTGAGGGCATGTTCTGCAAGCACATGCGATTCTCAGACATTGTGATGTGTGGGCCGCCCAACGAGTGGCGTAGTATCTCAGGATTACAGCACTGAAAGGGAAACACTCGACTGGTAGCGTACACAGGTACAAGTAATGTGCTGGCTCGTGCAGAGCAAGGCGAGGGCATAGCCTGCAACTGTGCTGACCGTTGTCTGCCACTCAAGGGATCGAACCTTGAACTGTGGTTTCCTGACGCCGCACAATGAGATCATAGCCATCGTGTGTAGTAGGCTAATGTAGTGCAACAGTGTCAGCCTGAAGTGCTGTTGGCTCAACCAATGGTGGTTGTCCGGCTTGTTGCATCTTGGGCAGCCATTCGCCCTGCTTTGATCCTCCAGTAACAAGCCCACAGCAGCATATTCTACTAGCTTGTTGGTGATCGTTTGTATCCGCAGGCGGAATTCCCATGACCTCTGAATGCTCGCCTGTAGCCTGCACCAACATGCGAAGCTATAAGCAGGGCTGCTCACTCCTGTGTTCGGCCGCTAGAGCCTAACACAGGACAGGCCGCTAGAGTTTGTTCATTTGTGCTGCTGATTCGTGTTTCAAATCTCGCAGGCAACGATTGCAGGAACTGGCTCCCAGCACAAGGTGGGAGCCCGCTCGTGGGTGGCCCATGCTTACAGCTATCACACTGCATGGCGCTACAAACAAGCAGGCGAGGTAGCTTGAAGATATATTGAGAATTGCAGGAATCTAGGGTACGTATCGCGATGGTTACACTCTCATCAGCAGCATGGTGCGCCATCGATTCCCCGCAGGCCGATTCAAGCACCCCCTGCGATTATAGCTCTGCTTGCCAGAACATGGATTAACATACACTTATAACGCTTCGGTTGGGACACGTGTAGCTTGCATGCACATGTATGACCCACGAAGTCACGCTGTGTGACTGTTCGAGCGGAGACACACCTGAAGGCTGACACGAGAGCAAGCACGGAGCCAAGTGTTATGATTGAATATATTGAAAGCCATCTCGATCTGTACCGGGCAACGTCCTCGTACCAGAGGCCCGCAACGAGCAGCTGCACCACCAACGCTGCCAGACACCATCTACACACGCGCGTCAACACAAAAACCAGGGCTGTCCGATCAAAATCTTCCTGTTGCCTTCGTCTATCAAACGCGCTTACTGGGCTATCTATTGACAGGGAAATCCCCATACTTTTGAACTTCAAACGAATTCAAAGCAATGCCCGGAACACGAACGAGCTTCGCGTGACAAACATAAGCACGCTAGGCTAAGGCTCGTCGATAAAGACACTGTATTATCACTGTCCGGATATTGCTGCTGGCGTACGATCGTGTGGTGCAGCCCGCAGCCTGAGTTCGAGGGAGCCAGAGTGACCCGTCGATCCGCCTGTGGCCAGCCACAACCAGCCGCAACGCAATCTCCCAGACAAACGCTGTTTCTGCTTGTTCGTTGTTCCCAGAGGGCGTGTCTGTGCGCATACTGTTTACTTTTGCTGTTCCGTTTCCTCACGTGTACCTAGACCTCGTGTACCTGGACCAATCCTGCTTGGCTGCGGGACTTTCGCGATCTGGCGCTTTTATTGCACAACATGATTCTAGTTATTTGGGTTCTTACCTATTTACTGCCTTTCCAGTTTGTAACAAGATCTATTTGTTGTTTCCTTGTGCCGACAACAGGACTCCACTGCGGACGCTCGCCTGTGTCACGCGGGCAGTAGTGTGGCCTTCACATCCCTCGCACGTCAGCGAGGGTTGACTACGCAGCCTTAAGAATGTCATCCATGCTCAGATCCACCGCACATGCGTACATTCACAAATAGGCCAGCACGACTGGGTCCCTCAACCCATGCAAGCGGGTGCACAAGGTCAACCCCACTCCATCAACAGAAACCCTACTCGCTCTGTATGTGCTTCAGCAGACCAGTGCACGCATCATCAAGCAGGTCTAGAACCTTCTCGAAGCCCGAGGGTCCTCCATAGTAGGGGTCGGGCACACTGGAGACGTCATGGTGTCTGCAGAATGCGGCCATGCATGCCAGCTTGTCGGTGTACCCCGCAGGCACCTCCTTGCCTGCCTGCTGCCAGTGCTCCGCAGCCTCCTGCAGTACCAGCCCCGCCCTTCTTTATTCTGTGCCTCTTTACTCCGTGGCTGCATCGGTGTGATGACACAGTGCCGAGGTCTTCACTGCTGATGCAGTATGCGCTGCTGTCTTGCTGCACACTTGCGTGCGCACACCGTTGCAGCACCATTGTAACAGCAGGCATGAGAATTGCTGTTGCCTATAGAGCGGTGCATGTGGCATGCGAGCAGTGCACCATACACTGCTGAGTGGCAAGAATGGCATGCAGATGCATATTGATGCTCGAGAATGACACGCATGGGCACCATGCACACCTTCATGGCTTCAAGATTCTTTGAGTCCATTCCTATGATGTAATCAAACTTTGACAAGTCATCCGGCTGCAGGGGGCGGGACTTGGAGGTGAGGGTGACGCCACGCTGCCTCGCCGCTGCAGCCATGCGCGCGTCCGCATCCTCCCCTGCACGGCAGCGGCGCTCGCGTTGCATAGAAGCAGACACATGCCTCGCTGTTGCCAGTGCCCTGCACATCAGGCTGTTCCAGCCCACCCTGACCATGCAGTCATATCAGAATTGGCATATGCATGTCAACTGTGACACATGTGACCACAGCTGCTCAAATCTCGGTGTTCGCCCCCTGAGGCCAGTTACAGCTTTTCTGTCGTCAAAGCTGGGGGCCTGTATTGCATTCCATGCACTCGCATAAGTCACGCACACCCACGCAGGGGTGTGCGTGGAGAAGCCCTCGTGGCATGCATGCCTGCACAGGCAGCAGCCCAGAGTACTGCCCGTGAGCGAGGACTTGCCACTAATGACATGTATCTCCGCACCAGCAAGGAAACCTTACTCTGCTTTGCTATCAGAGCCCGCTGACAGTGCTGTCAGCGGGCTGACGCTGCTGCCACTCACATGAATGCAAGCAGATATGCAGCTCCCCAGCCACAAAAAAAACCCTGGTCTGTAAGCTTGAACCTACCCCCAACACCTTTCCCTCTGCTCAGCAACTCAGCATGCTAATGCTGGCGTGGCGTTCACAGCTGATTCTAAAGACATGCTGTAGACTGCACATGCACCAACCAGAGAGTGTGCAGTGCTGTGCAGAGGGGCAAGTGTACGTGCAGGAGGTGGCAGTATGCAGTACCTTCATGGTAGCTGAAACCACCAGGGAGGTACCACGAGTTGCTGCCGCCTCCTGTTCCACAGGAGTCAATCACAAACTGCCTCTCCAGTCCTGCCTTCCTTACCACATCTGTGAAGACAGCTTCAGCAGTTGGACTGCGGCATATATTCCCGAGACATACAAATAGAACAGCTGTCTTTTTGTCTGTGGCACATGCCTGCAATAAATAAAGGATTCCTCATCAGAGCAGGTCTCGCGAGACACAGCACCGGATATCGCTATTCACAGCCAGATAAATCCAGCTGTACGAAGGCAATCACAAACATGAAATGATACATGAACTAATTCATGCTCGATCCCCTGGGGCAGAGCACCAGCGGGTGAGCTCTCGAAACGAAGATGAACCCCTGCCCACACCACGACAAGACACTGCACCATTTCGAAATCCAGATGCATGGGTTACTACAGCACAATAGTATATGTGTCGTGGCAGTCGCCTCACCGGATGTTGTGCATGTCTGCATGGAGCACACCTGAACGAATCGCTGCTGTGTGCCTCTGTGCAACGCTGCCGACGGTGTTCTCCCTAGCCCAGAGGGTCCTCTCCTGATGTGCAGAAGTGTCATTTTCCAGTAAAGAGCCAGAAGACAGCACTGCGACCTTCTCAGGTAACGTCACAGCGCTCCAATTGGATCCAACTCCAAGCAGGGTGCATGGACGACGCCCAACCAGTCAATTCAAAGCTTCAGCTTTTCGGGATGATATACAACACGCCTGCTGTGCATTTGAGCTCTTAACAGTGGGGGAGTGCGTCTAGCTGTAGCAGGTGAATCAGTGCTCACCTGGAGGCCATGCATCTTGACCTGTATACCACACCAGGAACAGCGTATATATGCGGTAATCAGCAAAAATAATCTTCAGCCTATCTCGCATACACTGGTGTGATTCCCTGGAAGCCTGCTGTCGGTGCCGGTGGCTAGAGATGCTTCGTTTACTGGTCCTGGGATTGACCGAATCTTCTGATGGCCTGCACTGACCTGGCCATCAGTGCGAACTTTACAAACGAAAAAAGCATGTGGTGCAATGCAGGCCCTTGGACAAGGATCGAGGTGGTTGGAAACACGCGGTACCTGGCAGAAAAATAGCTGTGAACAGTTCTAAGCGTGTCACTGAAGGTAGAGAGTAGAGCATTTTCACGGAAGCAAGTGTTGGTGGAATAGAGGCACTGGGTCTGCAGTAGTCCTACCGTACCTGGACTGCTGCAGTCCTCCAAGTGCAGTTGGCTTGTATCCCAGACATCTCTGCGATACACCCCAGCTCACAAGCGCTTCTGCAGTGGGGCCGTTTCAGACTCACAACTGCACTTCGCGCGACACTACAGACGTGAAAAGTACTAAAATATTCATCTTGCCAATGTGGATCAAGCCCAGGATGAACCATGTGGCTTTCGGAAACACTCATTTTGCTGTTAAACCTCATTCACCATCCATTCACCGACTTGGTGTACACGAATCTACATGCGGTGCTTGATCAGTTTCATCCACCAATATGTGTTACATGTTCCACACTAACCTGTTGCAGATTAGTCCAACGGGCACAGTCCCGATCACTGAGTTGGCGACCGCTCACAATGCCACGCCATGAAACGTACGGCATCTCTTGCACCACTGAAATACGCTACTAAATTTGATTTTTTTAAGGTATGGATCGACAAGCTCCTGCAGCGTCTGCGGTGGGCCTGCAAGACATCACCACAGCGGAAGAGCGCGCTGCTATGAACAGGATACTGCAGTCCAAACTTCAGCAAGAAATACAGCAGGTGTGCTTACAGTTTGCTGTAGTGTTGCCATTTCGTTGAAGAGGAAGACTGCCCGTGCACCAGTGCCCGTGTCTTGTTGTGGAGCAAGTGGGGCTGCGCAGAATGGCACAAGACGGTGGATAACACGTTCATGTTCTCATAGTGAGTATGTTGTGGGCTTGGTAACGGTTGCCTGATCGTTGCGGAGCACACTCCGCATATCGGATGATAGCTGACCGACGCATCGCTTGCGCACCATAGCATGTACCTATTGCTTGTTTGTAGACGTTGTGCATGTAAGGTGGGGTGACCAACAGCAGGTGCCATGGTCTGACTCCTGCCAGCTGCTGACACAAATAGTCGCAAAGCGATCCGTTTGCGATGTTCCATCTTGCCTCCGCCCCAGCTGGCTGATAAGGTGTATAGCTACTATTCCTGAGTGTTCCTCACGTTCAGGCTGGGGGCTCAGATGACAGAGCACAAGCAGCCCGCACTACGAATACCACCTCTTTAAGCAATGCGCTTCAGCAGCATGCACTCGCCGCTCAGAGGCGTGGGCCTACCCACCTGCCACCCTCTGCAGTTGGGCCGCCATCTAAGCGCTCAAAAGGCATGCCTGCAAAGCAGGACCCCGCCCACACAGCCAATGCAAGCCCGCAGAAGCCCCCTCCGCCTACCGGCTCAGCTCTCGCACACAGCTTTGACTATGGCTCAGAACCCCTGGCTCCTTCCGCCCAACCCAATGGCGGTGCCGGTGCAAGGAGCAGTGGCCAGGGTGGGCCTACTGGTGGAGTCCCTGGTGTGATGGCGCCTGGGCCACTGCCCTCCAAAGGTCCAGCGCCGATGCCGAGCAATCTGGCCAGCACGGCGTGGCCAGTGCTGCCATTTCTTGAAAGTGTAGAGTATGCCATCGCGCATGCAGACCGGCAGCCCCTCACCTTCCATCGCACTGTGTCCCGACCCCTGTCCGACTTCCTGTCCGCAGTGATGCATTCTCTGGGTGTCCAGGTGCGTCACCCCTTGCAATGTGTGACCTTGGGAGCCAACAGCCTCTCGCCCTGCATGTGCGCATGGCGTTGCTGTGCCTGTATCACCAGTTCGTGCAAGCACGAACAGCCACTTGTAAGGGAATCGTGTAGCGGAGGTGACTGCCATGCTTGGTGGGCTGTGCTCTTTGCGCACATGTGCAGTCTGTGTTGGGCCAGCCCAACACATGCGACATTCTGCAGATACCGTCAGCTTCAACATTGACCACATCATATGTGCATATGCAGTCTCAGAACATACCACCACTGTATGCAGCGCTCATGCTCATCTGAACCGCCTGTTTTGTTTGCCGTGTGTGTGTGTGTGTGTGTGTGTGTGTGTGTGTGTGTGTGTGTGTGTGTGTGTGTGTGTTAAACAGTAGGAACCATAAGGTGATAGGTCTCGAACCAGCGATCACTGGGCCCGCAGGCACAAATCCTAAGTACGAACACAATCAATCAACAAGTGCAGGCACATCCATGCCCTCCACAAAGCGTTGCCCAGTACCGCGTGTCAACAAACCTACACACCACTGTGTGTGCATCTCAAAAGCTGCTGATCTTTTGTGGCTGGTGCAGGATGCATGCTATACAGGCCTGGGTACGTACCTCATGCGCGCTTTCATAGCAGACCACTGTGCGGGGCGCCTGACGGTGTATGAGGGCCTGCAGCGCTATGCCGCCACCGCCAACTGGCAGGGCTTCCTGATCGCAGCCCTGGAGTATATCGAGAGCGCCGGCTACGACACCACACGGCTCTTCAAAGTGGACTAGTGCTGCTGTATGCCTGTGTTTGGTGTTGCACCGCTGGCGGCCATTATTCTGCAGCATGGCGGGCAAGCTGTGGGGCAATGGCATGATGGCCGGCAGTTTGCTTGCATGAACTTGCGGCTGTGCAGGGTGGGGTGGGGAAATATGATAAGCCAAGCTTTGATGTATTGCTAGAGCTTGGGGTTAGAGCATCAGTATGGCAAAATGTGTCATTTTGGGGTGGGGAAGAGTTATGCCGTGGCCTCCTGCCATTCAGTGCCTGCGCTGCCGCTTGCTCGCTGTTCCTACCCTTGAATGCTGACCACCACTTCCCACCAGCTTGGTGTAGCTGGCGCAAGGCAGCTGGCTTGCTGGTGGGCACTGTGGCGGTGGTGCAGAGCGGTGTCGGTGGCAGGAAGGCTGTGCGGCGCTGGCTGCTCTCTCTCGGCGCCGCTGCAAGGGGTGCCGGAGGCCTGCTGCAGCGGCGTCTCTGGGCGCTGTATCATCTTGCTTCTCTGTTATTGGAGAGAATGTTTGAACAAAATGTGCTTTGGTCGTTGTTTGTTGAGTACTTGGATAAGCCTGCTCACTGTCCAGATCGGTGCAGTGAATGCCCCAGAAAGAAGCCACATCGTAGATCCAGCCTGTTGCATGGCTTGCCCCGCAAGCGCGTGTCAGCTGGTTAGGCTGGTGTGCAGGGCAGCGGCCCCTCAGTTTGGGAGACTGAGGGCTGAAGGCTGCCACAATGTAGAACAAGTAGCTGCACAGTCAAGCGTGCACTGCATTCGGGAACTTGGACTGCATGTAATTGAGCCAGTGATCGCTGAAAGCTCATTCCTTACATGGCATGCGATGCAGTGTGCTGCTGGGAGGCTCCTCCTGCTGTCACTGCTGCTTAGGGCTGGGGCGTATGGGCAACACGAGGTGGCAGGGGAATCAGGGGTGCAACTGCAGCTGCCCCCAGAGTGGTGTGTCGCATAGCGCACTCTGCAGACTGGCTCTCGTCGAGAGTAGACTTTTTCAGTAAGTAGAGTGAGCGAATAGTTTGCAGCAGTTGCCAAGTAGCTGCTCGGCTGAGAATCTGCAGCATTCACTGCAGGCATCCCTGGGTGGCTGTTGGCAGCTCTGGCGGTCATCCTGGGACCCGCCAGGTGCGCAACTGGCAGAGGCTGTGCCTGAGAAGGAGACCTATTTGGAGAAGAATGTGGCCTACGTAGGTAGATGGATAGATTGGTGTGCCTTGGTTGGTTGGTGTATGACTAGTTGGCCGTTGCCGCTGTTTTTTGGGTTGAGTTTCCTCAGAATGATGAAGTTGTCGGTCCACGTTTGGGTCCTTGGCTTTGTAAGTGGTGATTGAAGAAAATAAAACGGTTGTGGGTGGCCATCCTTCGAATGACGCTGTGTTGGGTTAGATGGGTGCTCAGGACTCTGCGTGGCGCAACCTCAAGCCATGCATCCGGGTGAGTTGGAAGGCTCCAGCTGCCCGCTCTTCGATACAAATCCTCTTCCAAGGAAGCAAGCACATGGCCACCTAATACAGCAAGTATTGGAAGTTACATTGATAGTGGCGCGGGACGGCAGCAAGAATTGCATTTGCTGTGGGATCATAATCAATGCACCTGTGAGTCGATTGCGTATTCGCAGGAAGTTGTGGTGGTTGCTGCTGCCCACCTCATGTGGAATGCCCATCACACTGCCGCAGTGCACCATGTGTACATCTTGCTGCAGTAGACCCGCTTGCTGTCTCGTGATGGGGGTCTCTTGTCGTTGTTTAGTGAGCCATGGTATGTCACGCATATGCATGAGGCACTCAGTCACACATAATGAACCAACTGTTTCGCGAACTCCCAGCCAGGTGGTGGTGGACAGAACGCGCCATCATGATAACTGAAAGCTTGGCAAACTGTGAGTTGAATGTGTCACAAGCTTGTTCGATTCCACTGTTGCTGTTTTGCCCCCAGTTCTGGGCAGGTCGTTGCAGCGTTCGAATTATGTTCGAACCAACGTCGTCGCGGTGAAGCTCGCCGAACAGCATGGAGCATGGATCCCCGACCCCAGATACAGTATCAGCAAATCATGCGCTTAGTGTTGTTGCTGTGGTGCTTGCTAGAGCGCTAGCATGGTGCCTGGTCGCTGTGGGCCTGTTGTTCTGCGCGCTGGTTCTGCTCGGATTGCAACCGCAGGAACAGGCCGTCTGGATCGGAACATTCTCCTACGGAACAATAATTGCTATAGTAGCAGTGTTACTGACTGGCAGGTACGGTGCTTGTCCACCTTTCGCACATGATGAAGTACCGTTTACCGCAAGCGTGTAAGGGATGTCGATGCGCAAAGGCTCGTTGTCTTGTCGTATACATACAGTCGAACCGCCATGTAGAGCATAATTGAAACATGCACAAATACAAGCATGCTCGTAGAATATCTCTAGAGATATATAGATGCATACATGTATATCAGTGGGCTTGCAGCTGTGCATCGGGAAGAGAGCACCAAGAGTCCAGAGTCCAGCTGGCAGCACGCGTCATGCAAATGTACCTTCTCGCAGGATGTTCCTCATCGATAGTAACACTTTCACTTACAGTCGGTTCATGAAGGCAAAGCAGATCACTTCATTGCACCAGCTTGCCCCAGCAACTACAGCACCTCCAGCCAAAGGACATAGTGCTGCTTCTCGCTTTCTGTGACCAGATAACAAGGTTATGCCACGCATCGTGCAGGCTGGTGATCAGCTGTCGGCGAGCATGGCTATTCAAGACCAACCTGTCCGTGCTCTCAACCAGCCTCTCACAGTACGCTGTTCTTGTGTCATCTCTAGACAAGCACAGCATGTTGTCCTGCGAGATCTGCAGGAAGCCGCTGAACAGCCAAGAATTGAAGCAGGCTGAGTGGTTTCATCTGCGCATGCTGCACTTCGTCAGCTTGCTACATGGCACAGCGCTTGCCTCCCTGACTGAAGCGGAGACGATCAGGATTGTGGTGCGCAGCTGCCAGGTTGGGCTGCCAGTGTACACACTGTCTGACCTGATGTGAAGTGTGTGACAGCCCAATCATCGGATCAGGTGACATTCTTATCAGTTGAGAGAACTGACAGGAAACAACCCGGTGCACACAAGAATTACGAGGGACACTTCGGCATTGGCATGGAGCAGAGAGCAGTCTCAAGGGCAGCTAGTTCCCTCCAGAACGAGCTTCTTCATGTGTGAATTGTCCAGTGGTTGGGCTTCCGCCAGGGAGCTGCATAGGACGGCAGATGTGCCTGAGCAAGTCTGTGTGCAGGAGCATCCAGCACGGGCGCTGACAATCTGCATGAGGCAGTATGCACAGCAGCAACCGTGCAGCTGCGGGGACGAAGGCAGCTGCACAGGCAGCTGCCCAGCCCCTAGCGTGCGCATGCACCCCCCCTGCATGCACCCACCTGCATGCACCAGCAGGCTGCCCTGCCCACGGCTTCTCCACTGCCATCGCCCCACGGCCTGTGCATGTGGTGCGCATGCCCTACATCATGCCCAGCAGCTGTCAGAAAAAAGAAAAGAAATTTTTTGGTGGTTCAACGTGTTGCACCGCTTACAGTGCAGTAACAAACATGTATGTGCAGATAGTTCTTCAGACGTCACCGCATGTACTGTGTGCCAACTTCAGGACATGAATATGCTGCACCCTGCCACGAACGTTTCTCGCAATGTTGTGAACCAGTCACCTGCGGGTATGCATGCAGTGAGATGCGAGGAGGGGGATGGGGGCGATGGAGGTGCAAGTGTCACACTGCCTGTGCCTCAAGGGGGGACTCGAACAGGAGCCCCACTTGAGAGCCGGGGCTCCTCCTCGTCACTGAGCCGCTGGTTTGGCCGCGTGAGTGCGACATCCTCATGCATCAGTGGCCGCGACCGCCTGCTGCCTCTCACGTCCCGAGATGTACAGGCCAGCACGCTCACAGTCTCTGCTGTCGGTGGCGTACAAGCGGCGGACGCGACTGCTACTGGGAGGGCGGTGCCTGCAGCAGAGGTGCACGCGCAGCCTCCTGCAGCACTGACACGGCTGCTCAAGAGTTGCTTGCCGCTCGTATACTCGCATGGCAAAGCAAAACAGCTGATCACCCTGACTGTTGTTCTAGGTGTGGCCAGGGTGCAGGCCGCACAACTCGGGCACGACCCCAGCCTTGCTCCCCCTGAGTCCCCTGAACCATCACTCCACAGCACACAACTCCAGTACATCAGTCGCATGTCTGAAGGAGGCTCAAACAGCGTACGTGTGGCCCATGTGTGGCTGCATGTGCACGTTCTGAAGCGGATTACTGAGCTAGGGAGGGAGGAAGGGGCTGCTTGGGACAGGCCGCAGGGGCTGCTGTCTGGAGCACTGGCCGCATATGATGCATGCTGCCTGGCTAGAGTGCCCTTTTCAGCACTTTTATGGTACGTGTGTGTAGTCTCTGCAACATGAGTTTGGCCAGCTACCGCAGCCACAGTTGCAATGGCATGCTGCGGCGCTCTCACAGAGTGC
Organism: Ulvella scutata; assembly: GCA_032359135.1. Classification (NCBI taxonomy): domain Eukaryota; kingdom Viridiplantae; phylum Chlorophyta; class Ulvophyceae; order Ulvales; family Ulvellaceae; genus Ulvella; species Ulvella scutata. Next base: position 14,885 of record JAUMHD010007655.1, read on the forward strand.
ATGCCGTGGCATATGCAACCTGGCGGCAGCAAGCGCAGCCCTCTGAAGCGCCCTGCTGCTCTGCAGGTTCATCGTCAGCATCGTATCCCTGGCCCTGGTCACCCTCTCCCTCCCTTTCATGGCTGCAGCGCGCGCACCCCCTGTCGCCGCAGGGGCCACCACCGCGCTCACTGTTTATGCACTAGCCCTCATGCATGAGCTCGCAGCTTTCTACGATGTCTGCACGCAGCTAGGTGGCACAGATGATGCATTGGTTCCGTCAGCTTATCAAAGGCAGTACCTTTTCAACAGGGGCCTTGCGGCAATGGGTCCGGCCGCGGTGCAGGGGGCCCCTACTGGCACCCCCCCAGGTGCTGCCCCAGGGCAGTATGCATCAGGCAGGCGCAACAGAATGTTTGGCTCGGAATCCGTACGCCCCTCCACTGCCAGAGGTATCCCCTTCCAGTATCACTGAGGGCCACTGTGTTAGGGCGCCTGCCGCCTCCCCTCTGCCCCCCCAACACACCTGCTAGCAGAAGCGCATTTCCTGAGACACAGGCTGGGAGTGCATCACAACAACTGCCTCTGCCCTGATTCGTTTCCGATGTCTCACTGCTGCACGTTGCCCACCCCCCCCCTTTCCATCCTTGTGATGGATGTACGTCTGTGACTCTTTCCGGTTCCCGTTCCGTTGCTCAAGCGGCTGCCACACTGACACTCCACCGCTGAGGTGCAGGCTGCCACATCCACGGACGACTGTGCCTACTCCACGCCGCCTTCTTGCACTCCCGGTGACTCTCTTGATTCCTTGCAATCATCAACTGCGTCATCGGCACCCTCGTCTCGGAGCTCCCCACCCGCTCACGTACCCCCCCCTGAGCCCCCCTTCTCTGCTGAAGCAGAAGGCGAGCACAGGCACCATACACAAGCTGCACGCTGCAAGGTGCCCTCAATCTGCGGCCCAGCAACTACTTCTGCAACTTCTACACAGCAAGTCTCGGCTGAGGAGCATACTCTGACAACGCACATCGCCGCCCTCCCCCGCGCGCCGAAAAAGAGTGTGCCAGCACAGTCTAGCCTGCTAAGCAGCTGCTCTCCTGCAAGCAACTGCAGTGCAGGGGAAACATGTAGCAATGATCCTACAGGCAGCACTGATGCAGGAGGCGAGTCGCCACCGGCTCCACTGCAGCGCTCCTGGTCCGGCCAGGCTGCCAGGTCAGGGGGGGCCGCGGCCCACCTTGCCCGCCTCCCGCATGACGCGCACAGCGCCATTCATCGCCAACGAATACTACGTCCTCGGTCGCCTTTGCGCATGCCCGCAAGGCCTGCTGGCTCAGCAGAGGGCCCCTCCCACTCGTTCGGCCCTGTAGCCACCTCTGCCCATGGCCCCCCTGCAAGCACTCTTGCCACCCCTGAACACAGCGCCAACAGCATCAACTCATCTAACAAGCAGACGAGAGCCATTTCCAATTGCGTTCAAGACTCCCAGACTTCGGGGCCAAGCACTGTGTTTGCGGAGGAGCCCGGGGGGTCCGCCGGCACCGCCCACCCGCGACAGCAGGCTGACAGCGCCGGCGTGCCCCCCATCACTGTGCGCTTTGCTGTAATGGAACCGGACCCAGCTCCAGGCCTCAACTCAGCCCCAAACTTCCCTTCCGGTGCACCTGAGGGGAAAGCTGCAGAGCGGCCTGCTGTGCGGGTGCTCCTCATCACAAGTGGCGAGGCGCGCAAGCCGGGCAACACTGCGGGCCACCACTCCACAGGGGGAGACCAAGGCAATGACCGCCAAGCTGCAGTACCTGGTCAGCCCTTCCCCGCTGCTGAACTTCTGCGAGCGCAGCTGGCCCCTCCAGGTGCTGCACCAAACACCCCTGACGCCCTACCAACAGGCTGTGAACCGCATTCCTTGGGTGCAGTGCGCTTGAGTGACCCTCCCAGCGCTGGTGCAGGCCATAGTACGCTTGGATCCATTACAGATGCGGCAGGCGCGCGTGACCGCATGGAGGCGGCAGGTGGGGAAGCTGGCAGCGCTGCTGGGCTTTCGAGGCCCCTGCTGCAGCCTAGCCTGTGGGAGAGCGCTTTCATGACGGCAGCGGTACGCGCACGCCCCGTATCTTTGAGATACTGCACGAACTGTGCTGGCACCTTCGCCTCCTGCACCTGGGCCCCTGCCGTGTGCTTGCACCTCCCTCAGACTTGCTGTCTGCGAGAAGCTCTGCAAATGGGAATATGGAACCCTCTGTTGTAATCAAGATCAACACTGCTTGATCGACGGCAAAATTTGCTGCTGTTGTTGCAAGAAACAATAGCAAGGCTTGTACACGAGCAAGAGCATGTGGCAACCCCTGGTGTGTGGTGCAGGCCTCCCACTCTGCTGTTGCAGGGCCTGCCAGTGGCCCCGGCCCTTCCACCATCGTCACCCTCGTTGAGCGCACAATCTCATCTCCTGCTGAGATTCAGCATGACCATGCTGCCAGACATCAGCCTGAAGAGAATTTCATGTTCAATGTGCCTGCAATCAACTCCCCTGCCAACCGAGTTCACCCCGCAAGGCTTGCAGCCCCCGCACAGTCGCAGGTGCCACCAGGAGCACACAGCCAGCAGGCTGCTCCCTCAGAAAGACGGCAAGTTGCATACAGCAACAAAGGCAGCAGTGCTGCAGCATCCCGGGAGGCTCGCACGGTGGTGCAGGCGCTGCAGGATGCGGCGGCGGTCAGCAGCGCGGTAGTGCAGCCACACCCTCGCCTGGTGGAGTTTGTACGGCTCCCCCCTGCCCGCATCAGGAGGCTGCAAGCACTGCAGCGTCAGGGGATGCTGCCAGGCGGTAGACACAAACCCGGTGTGCATGTGGAGGGTGCAGCTGCAGTGCGGCGCGCCTCCGAGGAAGGTCCTGTTGATCCCTGGCAGCCAGTGTTTCATGCTAGGGACTGAAGGCGCAGCTTCTAGGCCTGTACCTGTTCCTCTGAGGCATACTGAGGATGCCTCATATGGCACGAGCCCCCCCGCACACTTGCGCACATAGTATTCACAGTGCCTCCATCCAGCACCAGCACACTGTGTATGTGTGTGTGTGTGTGTGTGTGTGTGTGTGTGTGTGTGTGTGTGTGTGTGTGTGTGTGTGTGTGTGTGTGTGTGTGTGGTGGGTGGCAGCCGCCTCTCTGGTTTGCTTGCGCAGGTGTCATGTGGAGCCACTCCACTGCAAGCCTGATGTGCAGCTGGACTGCACAATGCAGGCATAGAGAGAGCGCCAGGGGCACGCTGCAGCCGCCCCCATCCAACGCAACCATTGGCATCACCGATGTCCCCACGTTTTGGTCCATTAGGCTTGCAGTTGACGCTGCTCACAGCTTGGTGCATGGGCTGCATGCGTATGTCTGTTCCTGTCTGGATAATTTTGTATATTGGCTGCACGTTTCTGTACGCATGATGTAGGCAAGTGTGCAGGTAGTACATGTCCAGCTTGCTCGTACATGTTAGTCAGTGTTCCCGTCAGTGCTCGGCTGTGCCTGTGGCCTGCCTGCCTTCACATGAGGGCCGCCTTTGTGGCAGCACATGAAGGATGTCAGATATTTGAATTGCAGATAGTAGTTCACATGCAATGTGTAGTGCACAGCAATGCAAGTGAGCATGCTTTATTAGGAGAGCAGTACAGAGAGTGAACGTGTTCAGCATGGCACTGTCAGGCACAGTGTGCGGGCAGCCGGTGGATTCCCTGGTATTAAGTGGTGATAGGCAGTGTCATAGTTTCAACATGCGTTTGGTTGTGGACTAGATGTGATCTTTAGTTGGGCGCGCATATTCTGCGGGCCCAAGCGCCTTGAGTGGATGCAGCAGGCGCGTTCAGCCTGAGAGTGGGACCCGAGGGTGGTAGTGGAGCGCTTGCAGCGTTGCAGGTGGTAGTAGCTGCCAGTATTGAGCGCTTTGTAACAAAGCTGCTGCTCAAGTACACTGTTCGCGAGTTGGCGAGTTCAGGCGATGCTTTGCTAGCGCCCTTGATGCAGACCAGCTGCCGATTCCCCCCCAAGGCCTCTCGGTTGGGCGGGCCCCACACTATCACTTTCATGGATTTTCATACTAATGATATCCCAGTGCTCCTATAGACCTACAGCAGCCCCCACCTGAAGGACGTCGCCTTTTGGGGTGCCCATGACCGCCACCCACTCAGCATCAAAAGTGCTTGTGGACACACATCTTGGATGCTGCCCTGGCAACTAGCAACCCCTCGCATGTTTTATTTTGTCATCCCACAGATGTATAATTTCAAAGCTTAGCGTCTGAGCACTCTAAGGCCACCCTGCTACAGTATTTGTCCCCCTATACTATGTGTTTCGTTATGCTTTTGATACACCTCGGCCTAGAATCGTAAGCATCCGTACATCCTTTTCTACCGGATCTATAGGGCCCAATCGACTGCAATACGATGCTAACCTTTCAGATTTACATGTTTAGCTCTCTGCAGAGCTAGGACGTTGCCTCCAAGGTGCAGACATCCGCAACGTGCCGAGTCCGAAAGTTCGAACCATTCGAATCTGTACAGATTCAACACATTCAAAACTGTGCAAACTCGTACCGGATGCCGATTCTAGATCATAACTGTACTATATTGACTCATGTTTGTCAGGTCAACATTGTGTTTCTAAACACATGCTGGTCTGACAACCTTTCGAACCAGGATTGATCACTCTGCCAAGTCCTTGCCCAGGTTGTTGACCATGTGCGGACGAATGAAGATCATAGAAAGTTTACATAATCGTTGTGTCGAACAATTTTGTGTCCTGATAGCTTGTCTGCCCAGCACATGGTCGCGCGACACACGGTCGCTGTCTCTGGTTGGCCACTTGTCGCAGCGTTCACAGGTGACGTGATACGTACGGCTTCATACACCACTGAAATATTCCATGATAATCATGATATGCATAGATGTGGTCTGTAGCCCTGTTCGCGCCTTTATTTTGCCGCAGATCAATCTACACCCGATGCGCGAGCTCTGCGTGACGATCACGCCTAAAGGTTGAACCAGAGTTGTTGGAAAACATGATCGAAATGCTTACTTCTGACGATGGTGTCTCATTCGCTCGTGCTCTGTTGCCGCACTTGGCCGTGGGTGCTGGTGTCTCTCTCACCTTGCACTTCCTGGCAGAACCTTTCCTGCCAGCTGTACCCGCTATGTCGATGCAGACATATCCTTTACAGATTACTCTTGTAATTGCAGGCCTCTTCGTCGTTCTCAGGTACTGTCCATCTATTCTCAATGGGTTATAGCTGCATTCTTGCGTGAACAGAGCCGTTCAGAACCAGGCCAGTATTAAATATTGAATTGCTGGCGTACCGTTTGTTTTGTGATAGCTGTGTGCTTCCTTTGTGGTACTTCTTGATGGGAGAACCAGCCACACCCAGATACAAGCGCATCATGCTGGAAGAAACATGCTTTGATGACTTAGTACATACTGCAGATGGCAAGCTGCCCACCAGAGATTTCGGGAGGCACGCAAGCACCTCCAGACTCTCAACAGCAAGCTCACTGACCTTGCAGTGCTGTCCATCTCTCTAGACGAGAAGAACCTTTTCGATAACGAATTCTTGGCACATCGCATCGAGGCATCCGAAGAGAGTAAGCACAGACGGTTCGTGGCAGTGCTCGTGCACCTGGTCAGTCTGCTGCATGCAATTGCTGTTGGCACACTGTCAGGTGAACTCTCGCCGGATCACATCAAGGTATCTACTCCCTGGCAGCCACTATTACCGCTACATATCCGGATAGTTCTGCTTGAATAGCTTAGATCTGCTTGGTTCTATTCTATTGCTTTCTATTGCCAAGACAAATCTCGTTCTGAAATGTATATGCAAGCCGGGATGCGCCTATCATCTGAGCATTTGCTCGGTACAAACACATGTTTCTGAAAGCTCGGGTTTCGAAAACATACATGTTGCTCTTGAACAAGCACTCACTGCTGCACAGCAACAGCAGAGAGCATGAAGTAGCGCCTCCTGCAGGTTCACCACATCAGTGATGACACATGGGAGACCTCCACAGCGCACGGCACCAGCACCCCCCAAACCGCAAGAACCACCCACAGCCATAGAGCAACGCCCCGGCAGCAGCCCACCAGCCACCCACACCACCACTGCCGCAGCAGCCAGGAAGCTGTTAGCATCGCTCCTGCAGCAACCACAGCTGCAGCGTTCGGTGCCCCCTTCGTGACCCAGCCTTCAGGCACGGCAGCATCCCAAACCCGCTGCAGCTCCGCCTCATATGCCGGTGAAGGAGACAGCATGCGCGAGCCTCTGCTGGGAGGTACAGGCAGCAGCCATCATCAGCCTGCTTTGAGTGCGCATGGCGTGGCACAGGAGGGCAGCGGAGGGCCCGCGGTCGCACTGCAGCTGACCAGGTCATCGCGGCAGTCTGAAAGCCCCCGCGGGGGGGTTGGCGCTGGGGTGGGTGCCATGCGGCCACCCCGTATGCAGCTTGCGCCGCTGCGGCTGCTACCCGAGGCTGTGACGCTGCTGACACACCGTGCGCAGCACACAGCACGTAGCATGGTGGACAGCTCGCGGCGGTACTTCTCCAGGGCGGACAGCCGCGTGGGGGCAGCCATGTTTGCTGGCCTGCATGGTGTGACCCCCCTGTGCCTCTGTGACCCTCTTTGGGCACTTTCATGTGATTGCTTCAGCGCATGGCGTGCCGGTGCGATGCGATGTTGCGAAGCTTGAGCATGAACCATGCATGCTTCGGTGGCGGTGGGTAGATGCTCAACAATGCCAAGTACACGCATGGACCTCATGTGCGTGGGTGTTGAGATTGCGATGCTGAGCTGCCTGAAGCAGAGGTGCCGTGGCTGCTGTGTGGTGTGCATGGGCTGCAGGAGGAGGCACTGCGAAGCTGAAGGTGACCGTGCACTGCAGGTGAGCCTCGCAGCATGGACACTGGAGGGGGGGCACCTCACCCTCGGAAGATTCCGGTGATCATGGGCCTCAGCGGCAATGAAGCCGCCGCCCTCGGCATGCACAGCCCGGAGCCCCCCACCGAGCGCGGCCGCGAGCAGGCCCCACTCTCCTGCGGCACTGTGTGGCTCGGTGCGAATCTTTCCTTTCCGTGGCGGTTGCATGGCCTCCTTCTGCTCTTGCCCCCGCCTGGTTTGGGCCTTCACTGGCTTGTCTGCTGTTTCTGGGCCAATGCATGCCACCATGCCTCAGTGATTCTTGCTGTTCCTGCAGGGGCCTACCTACCCCCCTCGTGTGAGAGGCCGCACACGGTGCATGCATGGCTCGCGAAGCATCTCATGTACCGTGTCGTGGATGGTGGCTTGGGGGCGCCGGGTGACACCGCGACTCGCGCGCGCATGCATGACTTGCTATCTGATGCAATGCATGGGTATGAGCAGGCCAAGTAAGCATCCGCTCTCAATCTTGCTCTCAAGTGCTGTACCATACTGCTGCATGCATGGGTGCACATGTTGCATGCGCACCGTGGCAGGCTGCCTTCTCTTCTCAAACAGAAGCATAATCTCAGAAGGTCTATGCTGCGGGCTGCAGTGGCACAAAGGGGTATTGCACAAGGCCCAGTGTGATGCATCCCATAGCACCTTGTGCCGCGCGTCACAACGTGCCCTTCACAACATGCCACGCCCCATGCTTCACAGACTCTCCTGTTGCTGCAGGAAATTGACGGAAAGTATACCACCACCGGCTGCACAAGCTCTCCTTGCTGCCGCCCTGTGGGCTGTGGTGCTGCTGTGCCCCGTGCTGTGCTGGCTCTGCACCACCCACGTGCTCCCTTCAACCCTCCTTTCATGCATGCTCATCTTCATGCCTGCTGCACTTGCTGAACTGACACGCGACCTCGAAGACCCGTTTTCATCCCGCACTGGTCGTTCAGTGGCTATAGGGTCACTGGGCCTGTTGCAATTCAAACTGAATGAGCGGCTGCTGGCAGTGGCGACTGCGCACCGCCCCCACAGCCATGCTGACGTCAGTGACCGCACGGAGGCGTTGGCTACCACAGCTGCAGCCATCTCTGCAAGAGCAGCGCTTGTAACTGACCCCACAGTGTCTTCAGGGGCCTTCGAACCCAGCGGCGGGAACACCCCCACAGCAGCTGCCGGCCACGCACCCCCTCACAGCGGCGCCCATGCCCATGCCTCTCCCCGCAGCCCCCTGCACAGCGCCACTGTCTCCCCTGAAGCACGCAGCCACAGGCGCTCGCCTACCTTGTCGCGCTTCCCCAGCGCTGCACATGACCACCGCGCCTCTGCCACTGGTAGCCGCTCTGGCACCGCTCACACACAGCCGGGCTTCGAAACCACCTGCACCGTAGCACAAAGCATGCAGAGCATGTCCAGATCGGAAGCGCAGGGGTCAGTTGAGGTAAACTTTACAGTACCTGCCACAGTCACCGCTTCTACAGAGTATTCCGGTGACTCGCCACGCTCGGCGCTCGGCTCCATCACCAGCTTGCGGCTGCTGCATGCAGCCCGCCACTTGGACAGCACAACTTCATCGCAAGGATGCACCGCTGCAACAGAGGCTGTGACGCAGCAAACTCTCAACGCTCAGGAGCCGTCCATGCATGCCAGCACACAGCTGGACTCGGGGCCGCCCACTGCCTCCACGCACGCCCCCACCGAAGCGGAGGCCGACCACTCCCTGGCGACAAGCCTCTCCAGTGATGTGTGGGTGCTGGGCAAGCTGGCAGGCGAGAGCATCGGCCACAGTGGCACGTTTAGTATTGGCCGGGAGCGGGGGGCCCCCAGCCACGATGGCTCCAGCTCAACCGGGGCCCTCGGGCGCGCACCTGGCATGCTTCTAGAAGCATCTCGCAGCTTCCCAAGTAGGCACACCCGTGTCAACTCCCTGGAAAGTGCTGGGATGGATAGCTCCGTGAACCTGGATTGGATGGGGGTGCCGGTGATGTGCCCCCCGCAGGCGGCAGGCGCACCGCGGCACGTGTCATCCAGAAGCATTGTCCGAAACGATGAGTTTGAGGAGGTGCTGAACTGCAGCAGGGCGCTAGTACACGGAATTCCTGTGGCCAGGAATGTGGGCCCGCTGGCGCCCGGCAGCAGTGAGGACGTCGTCGGCCTCTCCAGCGCCCCCCCCTCTGCTGCATCCACAAGCAAGCTCGCCACCACACAGCGGATGGAAGTGAGTGTATCTGAAGGAAGTTTGCATGGATCGCATGCAACATATCAAGGTAGCCCAAATCACAATGCGGAAGAACAGGAGGGCTCTCGAAGTGAGGGCCAAGACAGCGCTGTGCATGGGAAGACGGTGCCGCTGCAGCCTGCATGGTCGCGGGGCAGCGCAGTGGAGCCTCATGACGAGGCGCGTATGCATGGAAATACTGTTGCTCAGTCATGGCCACAAGGTTTCATGCAGAGAAGTGCGGAGGGCGCGGAGAGGCTGCATGTGTTTCAGCCAGGCGGTGGCAGCCCTGCTCCTGGAAGAGAAGCGGAAGGCTGTGTGCCGAGGCCGCGCACGCCCACCTCCCTGGTGATGTGGCAGGCGCCTGCTGATGCTGCGTAAGGCTGTACCATAGATGCATGATAGCGTTCATGGTGAGTAGATAAGTTCGGGAATGTAGCCACTCGTGTGTTGCTACGATAGGTGTCCAGTAGCAGGCATTGACTATGCCTGGTGTCAAGACAGCATTTGAGGGGTGATATCTGAGAAAACCGAACCATGCGAAGGCCTGGGTGTGCCGACGGCACTATTGCCGTAGGTTTGTGTCATGCCCAGTGCCCTCTGTGCTGCGCCAATATCGATGTAACTTGCACACCATGCCTTCATGGCCTCTGTCCAACATCGACACAAGGGAACGCATGCTGCACCTACAGAAGGCCACTCTGTACACTGTCATCACTGTTTATAGTCCTTCCACACACGCTTGCGCAGAGGGTGCCAGACTGTCTGGTAGTAATCACAATTAAGAACCCTGGTCCCATTCGGTCAGGCATCCACTGTCAACTTGTCCATACAGATCCATGGACATCAACACAACAGCCCATTACACGTACTTTCTCGCACGTCTAAGCTTCTTGCAGGCCTCTACGCTTGCCTAGATACTTCACCTCCGCTTCTAGCTGACTGCAACTGCGAACTAGGCCATCCAACTGACTCTTGATGCCTACCATATGAGCATGACATACGTGTATACGTCTCGCATCCGCTGCACTCAACATTGCACTGTTGTCAGGAGCAAGAGCCTCTCCAGAACTACTGAGATGATCAGACACATGTGCCCTTTGAGCTTCCTCCACCCTCATTCTGGCATCGTGTGATGGCAACATCTCATCAACGCCTGTGAAGCACTTCTGAGGGCAGCAAGCCCCTGGGTGTCCCGACCAGGGATCATTTCTAACTGTACCACATTCTGATGATCTTCCTAGATTGGTGCATGCGTTGCTGGTCTGATCTCCATGCGGGTGCAGTGCTACCATGGCAGCAGGCGCTGGAACACCACTTGAGAGGCCTTCACATTCTAAGGCCTCACCATCTGGGGAAAGCAAAGTTTCTGGTGTGCAATGGCCACGTGCAGGAGACGTTGCCCATTGACTCCCTGCCGTGTGCATCCCAGCTCTCAGCTTGCTCTCAAAGCCGTCCACTGTAGCACTGCCTGTGCAAGCATGTTCCAGCGCTGCGGTGCTCTCTGGAGAGCAAGAGGGGGGCTGCTCATCATGGAGGTCTCCACTTCCACCAGGCTGGGGTGCAGTGGCCCCACGAGTCCCAGGACCTTTGCCATCAGAAGTGCTTGGAGTTGGCTCTGGTACTAGATCCCCAGTGCTGCCATAGACGAGTCGCAAAGCGGCCACTGCTTGCTGCAGGGCATCCACCTCCTCCGGCAAGTTCTCACCCAGAATACTGCTGGTACCATCTTCCAGCATCACAAGTCGCCTGATTTCAGATAGCAGCACTCCTTTGGCTGGATTCTGAGTCATACTCTGTCTTGTTCTGTTTTCACTGGTGGTGGAATGTGGCAGGCTAGCAGGCAGTGTTGTTGGTGGCGTGCCCCGCGACGGCTTCAGTACCAGCACTGATGCACACTCTGTGGCTGTGCTTGTTTCAGCTGCCTGTTGCAATGCTGTTGACGACATAGGTTGCTGAGATGCAGGACAAAACAAGTCCTGATCATCCTGCAGAGTCGTCAATCCGAAGCTAAGGCCCTTCTGTAGGACTGGTGCTTGTGCAGCAGCAGCCGAATCATCCACAGACGTGCCACATGTGAACCCGTCTGCTAAGTCAGCTGCGTTTCTGGGCATGGAGGCCCCCCTCCCCTGCGACATGATCTCAGCTGCAGGCTCTCTTACACAATCAGACTCTTCCAGGGTCTCCTGTTGAACAGGAGGCAAGCTGGCCTGTGTTGGTTCGGCTATGGCAGATGGGTCTTCTGGAGGTTCTGGAGATGCCTGGCCACTACATTCAGAGTGAGCTTGTTCGACACCAAGGGCCAGGGCATCTGGAAAATGTGCAATAGCAGATGTGCAGTCCCCTGAACGTTCTTCTGACGCGCCACTTTCCTGCCCTTTGGCATCTTCTGGGCATCTGAGCGGCTGAGCAGGCGGCCCTGTGCTCTGCGATGGTCCACCACCCTCCTCACAACTGGATGGCCCAGCAGCAGCTTCAACTTGAGGCCAAGTACAGCTGTCCTCAACAGCACCTAATTCAGCTGTGCTTTTGATCAAGCCAGCACCAGCATCATTGAACAGAGAAACTGCATCATTCCAACCAGCTGAGCCCACAGCAGCACACTGCCCTGCAGTAGGTGGGTGCCTGGAAATGCGCTGCACAGATGACGCCTGTGACCTGGACGTGTGCACAGGGCACCCTCCCTGGCAGGCATGAAGTGGACCTCCCCCACCACACGGATCATCCACGCTCTGTGCAGTAGCTCCATGTGCAGGTACACTGCTTGCATCGTTGGAGTTGCTTGCATGGCCAGAGTGATGGTTTGCACCCACTGCGCTGGCGCAATGCCAAGCTCTGATAGGGTCTGTTGGAATGAGCTGAGCTTGCGTGCACGAGAGCTGCTTATGCATGCCTGTAATGCGCATGCAGGGCAGTCCGGCGGCCTCTGATGCAGGACCCAGATCCTGGGCTGCGCTGGCTGGTGGCATACGCAAGCTATAAGAGACATTCTTTGCCTGGTCACCCTGCGAGATGTGTGTATCAACCAAAGGCTTTCTCACTGGACGCCTCTTACGACGAGGCCTAGCGTTTGATGGCCTCTCGGTAGCATTGAGCACTGCTGCTTGTCCTACTGTTGCCTTGCTGGTCTGATTTTCATGAGACTGCGGCTTCTTACAGCGCTTTGCTCTCTGGCTCTTGAGCTTTGCTGAGCGCTTGGGGAGCCCTTCCTTTGCTTCCAAGGCAGAGTGCCCACCTGCAGTCATCTGAGGGGTGCTGCCAAAACATTTGCATGTGACTGCGCAGTGTGAATAGCCACAGATCCATGATGCCATTGCAAATAGTACAACTGTTCAATGGCTATTTGTCACCAAACCAGGTTGTCATGCCACACAGGCGCACGCCAATCATGACAATGCACAGCAGGGAGCAAGCATGGAGGCCTCAAGTGCAAAGGCACTTTGGCATACTTTTTGAATATCCTGTAGGCTAGAGTGGTTGCAGGAAGGGAGCAGCAAGGAACGGGATGGAGGACGTGCCAGGGTGTGGGACTGGGCCACTACGGAGGTGTACGGGCACGAGCCCACCAGCAGTCAGTGTTAGCACTTCTTCATCTTGTAAATCTGGGCTTGTTGCACGGGTAGCGTGCAGGAGTCCAGATTCTCTACGCAGGGAGTCATCTCGGCTGTCATGAGGGCCCCACTGCTGCAGCCCGCTGCGGATTCTTGGACTTTCTGCAAAATGCAAAGCTATTACCGAACTGATGCAAGCAGATGATCACCAGGAATCACTTTGAAGGCCAAGCGTGCTTTATGTTTAGGCTCACAACTGTGACATTGCAACGGCATATAGGCTTCCTGCACCTGCTTCGGTATTGTTCTGGCACGAAGCACCCACACAGGGCGTCAGTGTGATATCTCCCATGCCTGCTGCCACTGGCTCATCCCTATGCGCACGTGTCACCTGAATCTGCTTCAGGTTCAAACCACACATGCGTAGACAGGCTGTGAGCTCGTCATGTGGGGCTGATGCATCCACTGCCTGTGTCTGGACATGGCTCCTCTGCACAGCACTGAAAATATACAGCACAGACCAAAACTAGCAAAATGACACCCACAGCTGCATCAAACAGCAATAGCAAATCTCGATTATTTGCTAGCCTAACGTGTGGTTACAGAAGCAAATGAAGAAAAGCATAGCGACAGCCTTTCAAAAACAGTGATATCTAAACGCTTGTAGAAAGGGAAGAAACTACATGTGCACCGCAAGCTCTGCCGCTTCCTGTGCCACTGGTGCTGCATCGCTGCTGGTTCGTCTGTGTGCCAGTGGCGCGGGCCCTGGGCAGTGAAGGTTATGAAAAGCTAACGCCAAAGGTCTGCTACTAGAATGAGGCGCACCCGCAGCAATCGGAGCTTAGGAGTGGTGTTCAGGCGCATGTCAATCATGTCAAGGCAGGGGTGCTCAAGCATGCTGGAGCGCGCTGCACGTCCAGCCCTCATCGTGAGGTAGTTGCTGCGGAGCTCCAGGGCCACCAGGCCTACCTCCAGTTGAGCTGCTGTAAACAGGTCTTCAGCTGCCCTGTCTGTCAACTGTACCACACGAAGGACATCAGCTAGCTGTTTCCGCACCCAGAATATCCTGCTGAGAACATTGAAGAGCTTAGCCATCACTGGACCAGAAGCAGAAAGTGGAGGATGTACAGCTGTGCATGGTGGTGCAGCTGTGTATGGTGGTGGATCCAGCTGCAGTTATCCTTGCAAACTACTGCGAAGCATCCTGTTGAGTTCCGAAGCACATTACAGGTGAAGCAGCTGGTGCACCTCGTTCTGGGACAGGTTGAGGTGTCTCATTCCCGGGCAAGAATTGAGTAGATCATCCCGGATGCCGCAAACTTTCTTGCACAAGAGAGCATTGCGCGAGTTCCCGGTCCTTGTTGCATCTGGATACCTCCGCAGCAGCCTCTTGAACCGCTCCAAGCAGTAGCTACACATTGCGGAAGGTCATACTGAGGTCACCACTGTCAGCTTAGCACAGAGTAGCAACAGACGCTTGCAGTTGCCCCTGACACGAACTTGTGATGCAGCAATGAAAAAAAAAAGGGCTGGAGGATGCACGTCTGCATGTGTTACTAGGTTTGTCACTTTGTACCTCCACCACATACAGCTGAAATATTCAGCAACAGCCTCCTCATAAAAACATTGCTGATCGTGTCAGAAGTAGCCCTCTACATATAATATTGTGTTGTCATGCTCTGCTGCGATGAATGCACTACCTTTTGGGCATCTCAGCAAGCAGCGAAAACCGTTGTTCATCACAGTGCGATGTGCACAAGGCCACATGATGGTGCTATTATTGGCATGCTATCTGGTAATTTTCCTTCTTGCCTGCGATTCGGCTTGCACTTGCTTCAGATGGTGACGGGACTGGAGTGACTCGACGCGCTGAATATGATCTTGTGGCATGCATGTATACCACCATCATCACGGCTATTCCCACAGCCCTGTGCTATGATCACCCCAACACAAGGCAGCGAGTCGGCAGAGAAGTGTATGAGCAGCACACGTGTTTGCTCTTTGCTTCACGAGAGTTGCCACTGCAAAGGCGCCCGAGTCTGTGAGAGAGCACCCCGTGAGATCCAGGCTCCTGAGAGTATTGCAGTCGCCCAAAGCCATGCAAAGCTCACAACATCTTGCATCTGCAATTCCCGATCCACGAAGTGAAAGACTTTGCAGGTGCTGCATGGATGCCACTCCTTGCAAGAGTGCTGCAAATATATTCCTTGGCAGTGGCATTCCCACTGTGAGCTCCTGGAGAGCTGTAGCGTTGCTGAAAAGAGCGAGGGTTGAAGACTTGAACATGCGCTCAACCTGTGTTGGAATGAAAACATGTGTACGTGTTTATAGGTGCACCGAGTTGTAGCAGCTAGCAAGCGTTGGTTCGCACTTTTCCTCCTGATGTGCGCAACATCACATCCTGCAAAGCGTTGGAATATTCCTTACTCTTGAAGTCGGGCTCATTGCGGCTGTTGCCATGGTACTTGGTGCTCTTGGATCCTGCAGCTGGATGCACCAGGAGATGAAGTAGTCGCAGGCTGGCAGCTGCAGAGGCCACCTTGGTGAACAACACCCCAACGTCCGACTTTGACAGTGCAGTGAGGTTTACCTGCACTTCACTGACTAGGCATGAGATTCGTAGGGTCTGAGTGTTTTAACCAAGGTTTGCATTGTCAAGCTGTTCAGTATGCACCTTCAACGCTCCCACTTCAACACACTTCTTCAAATCATTTGAGCAATTCTTCAGGAATCGAAGGCTCTGCACTGGAACGGATTCTGGGATGTCTGCCTGCACAGACCAGTTGCTGGTGTAATCCCTGCCTATTATTCTCAAATTGAATCCGAAGTGTAGTGTGATGCTTTGAATCAAACTGACAGAAAGTCTGGCTGATATGCAACCGCTGGTGTGCAGTTGGTAGGCCTGGATGTTTCGCATAGGAGATCAGAAGCGACAGATAAGGAGAACCGACAAGGCACACCTCACGTCCAGTGCTTCTTCGTGCTCTTTTCGCGTCATGAATATTGGCCTTGCTCATTATGGCGCTGTACATGCTAATGAAAGTTGCATCGACATGCTATCATGATTGTGATGTATGTAGTTGTTGCAGGACTCTTGGTCAGTTCTGTCGTCCCTTTCGCCCCCGAAACGCCAGGAGCTCGCCTGCTGCATATGTACAGTCTACTTGTCTAAACAGGTCGCCCTCTGCACCCTACGATGTGCATATAGGTTCTGTACATGCATGGCTGCGTATGACCTAACCGGGGGATGAGCTAATATATTAGCTCATACGCAGCGGCCTAATATTATAATATTAGGCCGATTTAGGACAGTACCATGGTATACCAGGTACGGTATACCAGGCATGCTTCATACAGTCAGCCAAATCATCCATGACAAGAGGACGCAAGCAGACAGAGCAATGCTTTAGTCCACACGCCACAAGAGAGCTGCCGACAGTGATGTGTGCGAATGTGGGCGTTGCAACAGATTGTGGGGCCCAGTTGTGGCCAAGTGCAATTTAGTCTCTACACTTCGACCGACATTCCAGGCCCACCAATTCACTATGCACAGGTCGAAATCTCTTCCACTCATTGAAGAACCAGTTATGGCATGAATGTGCAGCAGTACAAGTGATCATGCTGACTTCGCGTTGGACGACACAGCGCAGTGGCAATGACCTCTGATACTTGAATGCTCCTTCCTACTATGGTGCATTAGACCAGTATCGTGCAGCTGCATCGCAGGTGGCCATGTCCCAGCATGTCGAATCCCCAAATAATGTGCCTCTTAACTTGACATTGCACCGTTATACAGCCTGGCCATCTTCTTGCATCTTGTTAATGTAGCTGTCGTAGAACTTCGCCGCCTTCTCAAAGTCTCCCATGTCTGCGTATATGTCGGCTATGGATCCATATGCATCTGCATCTCCTGTATACTCCTTGAGCTCCGCTGATATCGTCAGAACTGCTTGCAAGTGCTTGATCGCTTGTTGGTTATTGCCCTGCAACGTAAAATGCTTATTCACCTGCCTTGCATCAAGTCAGGCACATGCACATGCAAAACTGTGGATGCACTTCCACCTGCCAAAACAGAAGCTAGCAGGTGATAAGCCTTGTGCAGCAGACACTTTCATGATCAAGTGATAAACTAACACTATTAGCTCCTGCTTGCTAACGTTGCCGGATTGCGCACAGCAGGGGTGTGTCTGGCTCAAGAAGGATGATCAGCTCTGAAAGCACACAGGTTAATAGCTCTGCAACAGCTGAACCAAAAACAGACAGTCTGTAAACTCACCTGCATTCTGCTGCTGGCTGCCAGTCCACGGAGGGCCCGCCTCTGGAGCAGCATATCTGAGAGCTTTTGGCTCATCAGGAGTGCCTTCTCGAACCTGACCAGAGCTGCTGCCCCTACAGCACATTAACCATGCTTCGGGCCTTTTCGATGCACATGTGCAGGGACTCTAGCATGCACCTACACCACTGTCTGAACCTACACCTTCGGTGAAAGTATCAAGCCGGTGCCACCTTTCTTGATATAGTGCATGGCGTCTACGGTAGTGGACTCAGAACAGAAATTGTCGCCAGACTTCATGAAGAAATCAGCGCAGCATTGTTATGATTGGTACAGCACCTTGCTGGCTTCGGAGTAGGCGCTTGCCTTCCCTCAGAACATCCCTGCAAGCCTCCTGTTCAGGAGACGTAGTTGCATCATCTGTTGAGGACAAACCCACTGGTACTGTTTGCGTGGCAGTTGTGGAGCTTGCTTGTGCTGCTGTGGCCTCTGGTGCTGCCACTGCTGAAACAGCAACAGAGCTGCGTGAAACTGGAGCATACGACAAGCCAGGAGCATACAATGTGCCTGCCCGTGCTTGCTGCCTCAGCTGCATGTTAATCCTACGTAGTTGATCGTTTAGTCGCTCTGTCTCTTGCTTCCTCTGCCTGGCAACAAGGCCTCCTACCAATGCACCGATAAGTGCTATCAACTCTGTGATTCCCACCACATCTACACCAAACGGCGTCGCACATCTGCACATTCCGCCGTTTTATTGTATATGCTGTGCAGCAGTGATGAATTGCATTCTGATGCAGGATGGTAAACCGAAAGTAATAACAGAAGAAGCAACACGGTGGCAACCCAGTGACAGATATGTGCACGGTTGGGGGTGCGTACAATCCTCTCTGTGTACCTCTTGCCTCCGCTTCGAGTGTAGTGCGGTCACGTTCCAGCTCCGCGCGAGCTTGAAGCTCTTTTTCTTTTCGAAGCTGAAACAGGGCCTCCTCTTCCTCAGCCAGGAATCCCGTTGCACCAGAGCTCTTCAGAAAAGGTTCTACTTCAAGAGAAGTGGCTGCCACAGCGGAAGGGACTGAGAACAAAAACGGCACCATGGATAACGCTGCACGCCGGCTGGTCAGGCTCCCCGCATGACGACTGGTATCAGCACAACACCGAATTACACGCGTAAGCGCTGGTTGCTGTCCGCTGCAGACTTTCATACTTGTACAAAGCGAGGAGTTCTGCCTGTAGCTTCAGTTCGTGCGTGTGCTACGGGAGGGATGGAGTGCCTCTAACTGTATCTCCACAGCATAGTAGGGGAAGGCTACTTACACGTGTAGATATCCATACACTACGGACTGTGCTGGTCGCATTTGAAGGCCAGATGAAGCAACGCAGAAGAGACGAGTTGATTCGCAAAACCCTGCTAGCACTCTGAGGTATCTGTGATATGCATGGTGTGCCCTTGACCACTAACAAATACAATTTCCCAGTAGCATGGCGTAGAAGTTGTCGCAAGCCAAGATGGCGCCATGGTCGTCTAAAAGGCGCATCTTAAGCGTACATGTCACCAGAGGTAGTGACAGCGTGCTCGCATGCGGTTATGTATCGTCTTGCCTGTACCACTTGTGTCGCTTTGTCAGTGTTGCAATGTTATCCGTAAGCTGTACCTAATCGCTGGAGAATATTGTCGCTTCAATGTCTCAATCGATGAAAGCTACGGGTCGTGCCATCACCAGCAATCATGATGCCACTGCAGCCAATGAACTGCGCAGCATCAAGGTAATACTGCACCCCTGCAAGACTGCAGCGAGCGTAAACATTCGTCGGTTGCGGTTGAAGATGTGATTGACTGCCTCCGCTGTGTAAGGCTGGGCATCAGACACAGCGCTTACACTGCACTGATGCGAACAACACATGACTAGTGAGGCTCAGCTTAGTGCTTGTATGCAGCTCCGACAACGGGCAAAGCAGCATATGATGCGTCAACAGTACAGCTCTGCTCTTAGCCTGTGCACAGAAGCGGTGTGGGTAACTCGAGAGCTGTGATTGGGTGGCGGCCATTGTTGAAAACATGAATGTTCTTGACACTGGTATCAGACAACACAGGAGTGTGACCAACACCGCAGCTATTGTGCAGCTGAAGCTCACTCCTGATAATTATAAGGTCATGAGGATCAGATCAGTCGCCTTGTGCTCACTGGGGCAACACAAGGAAGGGCTTGGTACGCCTTGCAGACTGCTCTGAGCTTAGATTTCAGACAGCATTGTACTGTGCTGCATTCATGAATTGAGTGCCTGTCATCGTATCACCCAACAGTGACTTCATGTGTCCTTCCTTGCCACAGAAGATGCAGAAAGGGTGCTCGAAGCAGTGCAATACTCAGGAGATGCATGGTATCAAAAAGGCTACGCTCATTTTCATCTAAAGGAATACTCTGCAGCGGTGTGCACCTTGGCTCTGCACTCCATCCGACTCGGAAGCAGGCATGCAAGGAAAAACTAACCGGAATGCAAGCGAAACAGTGCACTGTTGTGGAATGCGACAGTTGCACGGTGGGCCCTGTTGAATTGCAAAGTATTGCAGCTGCATGCCAGCTTGCTTTGGAAGCAAGTCCGTGGTTGCGTGCAGGCACGTGCGTTTGCGGCAGGCCTGGAACTGAATGACTCAGACAAGAACTTGCAGCAGGCTTTTTGGGATGCTGTGTCCCTCATGTCACAAACAAAGAGATCAGCACAGGACACCATGGGCAACGATGTGGATGGAAATGTGAGCACGGGTGCCACGCTGATGAAGTTTCCTTGTGCATCAGCAGCTATTGCTGCTGATATTTGAATTGGAATGGCTTCTGCATGATCATGGTGGCCATTGTATTCTCACTGTGCATTCTTTAGGTTCGTAATAGCAGGTTGAAAGGCGCCTGTGCTGGTATGTGGGTCCCATGGGGGGTCGCAGATTGCACCTTGGCAGATTCGAATCGGTATGTACTCATCTGCAGGACGTGTCGATATCTGAGCTACTTGCTTTGGTCACTACCGTTCGGCATATGGCCTCTGGTTCGTTGGATACCAGTGCTGCTTTATCTGTACAAGGTTGACATGCACGATCCAGACTACGATTTTGTGGCTGCTCTGTGACCAGTGTGATGTGCAACACCGGCCAGTTGAAGAAGGGCACATCTATGCATGCAGGACATCTTTGCATGGTTGCCAGCGTCTACTGGGCTGATCAGCTGCTTCTTGCTGTTCCATGTAGATCCAAGTGGCAGAACATTTGCAGTCATGATTGAAACGCAAAGCGGAAGCGAATTTTGGTGTCAGGCAAGCATGATCAGGACCGTATGTAATCACATCATTTATCCTATCGTGTACATGCAAACGCTGTCCGTGCAGCGCCTACACTGCAATGGGGTTAAGAAAAGGAGGATGCCCCAGAAACAGGGCTTTCCCGATTCACGATACGATTGATATCTTAATACTGAGCAGTAATAAATTGCCTGCTCCTGTCTCTGAGAACTTGTGGTGTACAACTGCCCAATGGTTTCTCCCTTTGGATAGTACACTCAATGTTTGGGTTCTTGCCTAGTTACTGCCTTTTCGCAGCTTAAGGAGGGCATGTTGATAGAACACTCGTTGGTGGTGTACTTCGGTTGGAGGGTACTGGATGGCAGATCACCAGTGCAAGCATGTATAGTCAAGTTGTTCACATTACTCGCACTTGGAGAGTTCCCCTGGCCTATTCTACAGGGGATGTTCTGTGGAGCTGGCTCGTGTGCAACATGTAGTGTCTAGTTGCTATAAACAGATTCCCTCCCACGCACTGCCCTGCCCCAACGACCTCTGGGACGACCTAGTACTACTCCTGCAGGATCCTGCCCATGAATTATATGCATGACGTGCTGTACTATTGGAGCGCAACATAGACTCTTTTGACATCGTCTCTGTACGTGTTGGATTCTCAGTATGGCTGCACTCCTACAGAGTTGTACTGCTGTTGTACCAGTTGCGGCCTGCTTTATGATTGTGGCGTACGTGACATTGACTGGTACGGTTGATGCTTAAGAATCGAGTGCTATGATGCAGTACCTGCGTGAACATGGCCCTGCCAAGTGCTGCAGCGCTTTGCATGCCTGGTGCATGCTCCCTTGGTCTCTTGTGGCGCATTTCAGTCCTCCTCTACCCCGCCCCCTTATGGGTGTTGATGCTGCATCCTTTCTTGGGAGGACATCGTTCTCGATGAGCAGTTCTTCTTTTGGTATTTTTTCTGTTCTCACTCCATCAGGGTCGGGGCACAGTGCGCTGTGTTTGATTGCTCTTGCTGCTCAACAGATGGAGCATATTACACCTGTCAACACTCCCCTTTCCATTCCGCCACATTTTTCGGCGTGCTGCAGGGAATGGCCATCCTGGACCAAAACCGTGATATTCTCGTGTTTCGGTTCGAAAAGGATCCCGATCGTATGAAACTTCTTGGATGGTGCTCGAGGTACGGCAGTTAACTGAAAGCAGAAAGGCGCAGTCTATTTTTCTGAGTGTGGGATGTCTGGTGAGTGGTCCGGTGGGAAGCTGTCGAATCGATCCCACAGTGAGTGTCCTAGTGCAGCAAAGCCAAACTGAGCGCAATGCGTTGGCAAAGGTGACAACTTGGTGACAAGCTGGCTACGTATATGCTTCACAACAGGACGGTCCGTCTTCAGACCCCCTAGCTAGGTGAACAGAGAATCGTAGGTCACGACCTCTGTTCAGGTCGGCACATGTATTAATCCCTCGGAGGCCTGGCACAGGCGCCCTAGATTTTCAGAAGTCACCCAAGAGAGACATGGCGATGAGTCAGATGAACCAGGTTCTCTGCGGAGGGTGTCAGATTATGTTGATGTACCCGCAGGTGCGTGACCTGTCCTACTCGAGGACGCGTCTGGCTAGCCCAGTATGTGCTCATGGCATATTATGCAGCAATAACGCAGAGTTCAAGGCTGCATTGTCTTAATGAACAAGCGCCTGATTGCTGGATTAGCAACACGTGATCTGATATGCTCCTTGCAACCGCGGCTGACCAAGCCACAACCTATGAGTCGGCATGAACTACAGCTTCGATATCGATGCAATGGAGGTGCTGGTGTCGACTGTGGGTTCATTTGTCCCAGGTTGAACTGCATGCACTACGGTGTGTTTGAACTGTGTCGCCTCTGCAGTTGACAATCTGCTGGGGAAGAGCAAACTAACCAGAGCCAAGATTTGATTGTTTGTTCGGGTTCAATGGCAGGGCGCCCACATCGAGGCTGTGCTTGCTTGGCAGATGGCAGAGTGGTGCCCTTCGTGATGTGGTTGTCGCACCTGTCTCTAGACTCAGCAGACACTCACTGCGCACTAGTATCGTCTTGATGACGAATTATGGTAACCATTTACAACCTATTTTTTTCGCAAGCAGCCTGGTTCGAGTTAGGCGTGCACAACGTTTGTGATGTGCATTGCTGGCGTTGCTCAGCACAAACGCTGCGCCACGCTGTACTGTTGTGCACCGGATAGAGTGAACAAGTTATTCATTTTGATAGGAGCTGGCTTGAACGCTTTGTATCCTCACAGGTGCACTTGTGTCAGGAAGTCCGCGTGTACTGGTGTGCGGCATCAATAAACTCCTAGCAGACGGCGATTCTGATTAGTGATGGTGTCTATCACCTGTTTTGCCTGCAGAACGTTGTTGTGCATGAAACATGGAGCCAATGAGTGCATGAGAGCATTGGTCAGATCTCATGCAATGCATACTTCATAAACGGGGAACAGATGTACTGCAACAACGTCACAGGCTTCTTAGAAATTTCCTACGTTGCTGAGGGTGAACAGAGCATCTCTGCTTTGAGTGCTGGTTGTTGACATGAGCTGTCGTGAGTCCAAAATGAAAGACTGGATGGAACATAAAGTTCCATGAAACATGTGACATGTCTGGTTGCCTTGAAACCGTCTGGGTGGGGTGGCCTCTTCCTTGCGAAGTTTTTTTTTTTCGAGCATCAGCTTTTCTGTTCTAAGAGTCGTGCACATGCTCACCGCTTGCTGAAGGAGACTGCTATTACAGCAGAGTGCACCTATGTCCCCTCAAACAGCTCGACAAATCGTATTGGAAAGCGCTTGCAGATGTGTGTGCAACTGGAGGAAAAAAGCCGTCTTACAGTGGAAAACGAGCTATCGTAGGTCCGATGAATCGGGACTAGACTGTGGTTGTGCAGCATGTTGTGCACTTGAAGAGTTGCTCTCTCCAGTCTTCTGTGGGTCACATGCTACAGGACGGGTACTAGTACAGCTGTGGCAGCACAAGTCCTGATGAGGAAATTCTAGCAGAAGGCCTGACTCATCTGGTTGGCTTCTTACAGCCTGCTCTGTTTGCAGGGCGCTGCCAATGTGCGGTGTTCGCAATGTCAGCACGTGACCCCAGTTGCCTCTCCTGCTCCACCTACAAGCGCTCCGCAGTCTAGTCCTGCTTCGGCAGGACCTAATCAGCAAGGGCAGGCGCCGCGTGCACAGCTGCAGTGTGCTGGCTGCCAGATCATGCTAATGTACCCGCGTGGAGCTGCGAATGTGCAGTGTGCAGTTTGCGGGGTTGTCAGCTCCGCTGCACAGGTATGTGCTGTCTCCAATAGATCGTTGAGTACATTGGCATGAGTTCTGTCCGAAGGTTAGTAGACGTCATGTCCTGACTGCAAGCAAAAGTGTCAGATGAAATCAGTTCTGGAAGGGTTGCATAGGCAGGTCTCAATCGAACCTTGCACTCATGTGTCGAGATGCTACATGTACGTTGAGGATCGTGTGTTGCTGAATATTGATCTTCAGTCTGTATTCCTTGCAGAGACTGCATGAGCAGGTGCCTGCATCACTTTTTAGGGGTCTTGCACTGAAACTGGGGACACACATCTTGTGAATTGTTTCATATGCAGGCGAATACTGTGGCTCACTTACAGTGTTCAGGCTGTAGAACATGGCTAATGTATTCTTATGGAGCGCGCAGCGTCAAGTGCGCAGTCTGCGAAACTATAAACAAGCAGATGCCGTCAGGGGATGCTGCCATCCCTCCGATCAGCCACATGGTGCAGCCCAATGGGCCCCAGATGAATGGTGTTCAAGGCCCGCCTACCAGTGCTGGAATTAATGGCGCTTCTCCATCAAATGGCACAGCAGGAGGGATGGACCCCAGCTTTGGGGCAGCAGATGGAGGGGCTGTAATCAAGCAGGAACCCCCACCAGAGAATACTCCCCCTGTCGTTGTGCAGAACCCTGTCACTGTTGATGACAAGGGCAACAAAGTGCGCCGCTGCAGACACTACTTGAGCGACATCTCGTCCAACACATTGTCTCGCATAGCGCTCTCTGTCAATGCCCTGAGAGTTTATGGGATCGCCGTCTTCCAGTTGATATGCACAAAACATGCTGATAGCCGTGCTGATAGCCATGTCATGCCACATATGAAAGGTATGCTATTGCTATGGAGTTTCTCCACTAGTTTATGCCAGCTGTGGATGCAACGGTCATCCAGTGCTATATCCCTGTGCAGGTGGAAGAAGTGATGCTGGGATACAAGGACACAGGCACCTAGTGACTAGCTCCACCAGTTCCAGAGCCCACACAGTATGGCTGCGACACATCATCAGGACACCTCACTCGATACCACGAGCAGATACAGCTGATGCCAATACTGGCCGGGCATTCCGCAGCACGCAGGTAGGCCTGCGTCACCAGCAATCCAGAGACACACTGTGGCGTCAGCTGTATCTGGTGCAGCGCCTTGTGTGCTGCGACTTGCAGAGCGCATCATGCCACGCCGAAGAATAATACACGCAGTACGCATGCAAGCTGAAGGGCAAACTTGTTGTACTTCGAGTGGGATGGAACAGATTCAATCAAGGAGCTTTTCTCATGACCCCTGGAGTGGTGCTGTACTGCACTGGAGCATCCAAGCAGATTCTGATTCTGTGAATTATTAGAGTGCTAAGCAAGGACACATGCCGCAGGTTGCTCCTGTGTATGGTGAATCTAGAGCTCATGCAGAGGCTTCTTCTGTTGCTTCTGATGCAAGAGTGTGGTGTGCTCTATCTGGTGTTTTCCTTCTGCAGGCATGTGCCGCTGAAGAGGGTCAGGACACCTGTGAGAATAGTGAAATTGTGGAGGGAAATGGTGTAGGCAGGTAGAGTTATGAAAAATATCATCAAGGCACTGTATTGCTGAAAAACTGAATCGAATGGATGGTTCCCAGTATCACTGTTCAGCATGCCGCAGCATCAACATGTAGTGCATTGTTCTGCTGTCAGTATAAGATGCACATGAAGGACAACACGCCAAGCGGTGGCCGAACTGGTGTCCACAGGTTTGCATCAGGGTGCGGTGGTCAGCAACACTTTCATGAAACAACAGGTGCATCGTGCATTTATAAATGCACGATGCAATGCTTACTTATAAGTAAGCATTGCAGGGGGGACTGGGGCGTTGCAGCCCCTCCTGCAATGCCCTAACGCTTGGTAAAGGTGCTCAAGTACCACTGGAAGTTCTGTTTTTGTGGATCAGCAGTGCACTGCTCCACATATAGGCGCACTCACGTTGGCATGCATGCCACATTGCATTGAGCACACCATGATGCATACAAGGTGAGTGGGCAGTACACATCGCGCGCGATGCATCGCAGCGCAAGGCCGCGCTCTCGCACACTGCAACCAACACTGTCTATTTTGAGCTCGATTGCGCTGCCATGAGGCGCGCAGAAAACCCCCCAAGACCTATCCAGTTCGGTTGTGCAGATCACGCGCTCTACTCCCTTCAATTCTCTTGCGCTTCGAACTCATAAGATCTGCAGCTGAGTCTTCGTTGTAGTCTCTTGTGCGTGCTCGCGGCACACCTTGCTCGCGACGATGACCGATGCCGAGTCAGAGCTTCTCAGGGACCTTTCAAGAGAGCTTGACAGTATGTCAGACATTGAGGATGATATCTCTTGTTGCTTGAAGCCCCGCGACTTCGCTGGATGTCCAGCGCACCAGTCAATGTTCCTCGGGAAAACACAGACGCACTGCGGCATTCCCAGAACCGCACCGGGTCAGGCTCAACTCAGAAGCAGCGTGTCTGCACAGCGATCAGCTTCTTGTGAGCTGCTGTCTCCCGCACATGGATGCGCCGGGCCTCTTTCACCCAACTCCACTGCAACAGTGGCACCCACCTCTCTCACCCTGAGCCGTGCCAGTTCCTATTTCCAGCCTCCAGCTGCACCACATACCACCACCTCATGCACATCTACGGATATAGACCGCGCACATCAGATTAACGGCGACACCGCCAACACAAGTGCGGAGTGCCCTGCCCCCAACAGCCCTCAGGACATAAGCGCCAGAACCCCAGCCACTGCCGAACCTGCACCAGCACCGCACGAGCAGCGCCGTTGTCTGACTCCAGAGCACAGAATAGGCGAGGCAAGCAGTGAAGGAAGAGCTGCACAGAAGAAGCGGCCTAGAGTGAGGAACCGTGGCACGGCTGTGTTTGCAAGCCACACGCACGCCCCAGCGCGCAGCACAGCGCCTCTGGCCAACCTACCACATGACATCCTCCAAAACATCCTTCAACATGCATCTGCAGCAGATCTTACACGTGCTGCCTGTACATGCAAGGCTCTGCGGCGTGCTGGGGGTAGTGAGTCGCTCTGGAGGAGGCTGTATTATGCCCGCTGGGGGGCCTTCCGCGGCGGGGAGGAGAAGATCATGGGAGCTTCATTCTGGAAGGTTCTGTTCTCCTCTTTATTCCAGATCCTTATTGTTGTTTATGGCTGCGCGTGGCTCAGGGGCAACCTCTGCACCCTTCCGCTTCCGAGTGCTGCGCTGCGCATTGCATTGTGCTGTACGATAAGTTGTGCCCTGCGGATCTGAAGTCAGACGCTCGTGCGATGTTGTCTTTGCTGTCCCCTGTAGCCACTGCAGGTCACCCTGTCAATGCGAATGCAGCCTTGTCATGCAGCGCACATACATGGCACGCGACGCAGCGGACCATGAGTCACAGGCCTCCTGCCAAGCTGAGGCGCTGCGGGGCGACTACCACAGCTTGCTGCTCACGGAGCGCGAGGCTACCGTCCCGGCAGGCGCAGAACCTTCCTGGAATCTTCTGATGGGCAGCACACAGGAGCAAGTCGCAGCGTTTGTGCGTGCACGAGGGTTCTCAGCAACGGTGCGGTGCTGCGCTGTGCTGCGCTGCTCGCCCTGCATGCTGCACGCAGAAACAGCCTTTGATCATGCTACTGTCCCGCCACCAGTTGAGAATTGAACAGTGTGCATGAAGCAATGTGCCTCATGTGGGGGCCCCTTGTAGCGACGCAATCCTTGGCATGCTGGCGACAGTGAAACCCATGCATGCCAGCAAGCTGATGTGGGAGGCTTGTGGATCGCATGCAAGAGCTGGCTCTGATTCATGTGCAGGTGCAGCGGCCTGCAGACCTGCGCAGCGTGCAGCTCGTGCGCTTCGGCGATGTGTTCGTGGATGACAAGTCTGGGTGGCTGCATGTGTGCGACAAGGGCTGCGACCTGCAGGCTCCTGAGGATAGCGGGGCATTCATGGTGTGCCCGCTCACCGGCCGCATGCATGGGCGGGTGGCTGTGGCGTGGGATGGGGGAGCGTGCAGCAGGCTGGAGGAGATGGGGGATAATAATGATGCAGGGGTGGCTGCAGCAGAAGCTCGAGACGTTGAGGGGGAAGGCCCTGTTGGTGGTGCGGTCCTTCCATGCTTCATGCATGTCCTGGTCTCATTGCATCGATGTGGCCGGGTTGAATGCATGCTTACAAATGCAGGCTGGATGGCGAAGGTATATGAAGCTGGCTACTGCCACAATGAAGAGGACGATGGTTGCTTGCGAAAGTGTGCACTCCTGGCGCTTGAGCTTACC
This sequence comes from Ulvella scutata, assembly GCA_032359135.1. Classification (NCBI taxonomy): domain Eukaryota; kingdom Viridiplantae; phylum Chlorophyta; class Ulvophyceae; order Ulvales; family Ulvellaceae; genus Ulvella; species Ulvella scutata. The sequence goes on from JAUMHD010007655.1 coordinate 42,709, forward strand.
AAGTGAACAAGGAAATCTGCAAGACTGATTCATTGTGCCCGCCAGCAGCAACATACGGCCTGTGGAGCAGCTGCGCCCGCACATTCGTCGGAAAGTGTTCCAAGGTTTTTTCCCGGGCCAGTCCTTGCTGACCTCGAGGGCGCATCAGTGGGGATGAGCACCACGTGACGACAGTGAGCTCTCCCCATGCCTCCCAGTGCATTCTAAGCCACACCCAGGTAGTTTGAGCAAATGTAGCAGTGTTGAATAGGAGTTGAGTGGCTGGGTGGGGCTGTGTAGTATCTAGTGCTTCCGAGAACTCATGTAGTGTCGAGTGCTTCTAAGAATTCCCTATCGCCTCTTGATGTTGAATAGATGCCTAGATAGGTCAGAGGGGACATACTCCCGATTCGTTGTGTTTTCATTGGTAATATCTTTATCCATGGTTCGCCACCAGCTTTGCTCGGACAATCACGCGATCACCAACACTCCAATCAACGACAATAGGGAACAACCTAAGGAGAGATGAATGCAGCAAGAAAATATGTGTAGCACTGAATGGTGTGTACGACGTGGAGGTCCAGATCAAGAAGTGCACAACACAGGGGCATCTCTTCGTATTCAGGGACTATAATGATGCGGGCGACAGTATGTACAAACGTATTGCACTTGTATCGTTTCCACCTGCAGCTGTCTTGCGCGTCCGTAGGCCCTGGTTCGCGCAGGCCCGGTTTCCGCACCGCCGATATGTTTTCAAATACTTCTATACTTGTGCTGGCGCAGAATTCTGCTGCAGTTAGCTATGCTAACTGCAGCGGGAGACACGCCACAGCCATCAATAGTGGCAAGTTGTAGAAAGGATACGCCTTGCATCTACTTGAGTTTGATTGCGCAAAGTCTGCTTTCTGCCGGCAGAAGTCACATATTCCCGTTACCGTCGCGTCGGCTTGCCGCTGTGCTCCCACGTCTTGATTCAAGTCTGACTGAATTCGTGAGTAGGTAGCGTATACCCGCCCAGCCAGAGTGAAATCAGCGGTGTGTTTGTGAGGCAGTGCGCTCAAGTGAGGCGATGGGGAAGAAGAAGAGCACTGTGACAGCCGAGAAAAAGGAGCGACCTAAGCTAGACAAAGTGTTTCCTTGCCCGATTTGTGGCGGTCATGCCTCTGTGACCTGCAAATTCGACAGGGATCGGGGAATAGCAACCGTTGAATGCAATGAATGCCGAAACAAGTACCAGGTAGACAAAATTAATGTTCTTGACGAGCCTGTAGACATATACGCACAGTGGATTGATGCGTGCGAAGAAGAGAATGCCTGAGCTCTGTGCTCTTCTTGGCACTCAGAGAGACGGCCTTGGTACTTAGAGAGGGCCCGAGAGTTGTCTCCTCGGTATTTACACAGGTGTCAACTGTGCGGGATTGCTGCGAAATGAGATGTGTTGCTGATGAGCAACATGTGGATTCTGTTCAGAGGACATGTGCATTCATTTACGGCTTTTGATAGTTAGATGTTGATAGTGAGATTTCCCCTAGTATGGCAGACATACAAGCTCTTCCGCTGTAGAATTCTCGTGCAACTGGTTCACCCAAGCAGGAGGAGTTCATTGTTGATAGTGAGATTTCCCTTAGTATGGCAGACATACCAGTTCTTCCGCTGTAGAATTCTCGTGCAACTGGTTCACCCAAGCAGGAGGAGTTCATTGGTATTTCGTTTTGTGTGACAATACACGGAGTTGTGGTGTCAGCAACTGCGCTGATGTAACCACATCTGACCAGAGCCCAGCGTTGGTGCCGCGCTACATGTTATGATGGTTGCACCACCTCCAGCTCGTTCATCGATACATCTCGACATGGACGGACATTGCTTCACAGCAATGGTTGCCATTTTTCATGTTGTACTTTGAATTGGTGATGGTCTTCACCTTTGTTCCTGACCACAGCCATGGTGACACAGAATTCTTGTTATAAAAGATACCAGCTCAGATAGTTCTGCATGCCTCCACGCTGTGTACAACTCTTTCGGCTTGGATGCATGTGTCCACAGGGTCTCTTCTCACTTATCTAGTCCTAGGTGGCTGGGCTAGCCGCGTGGCTACATCTCCTCATCATTGTTGGTTGCTTGTCACCCTCTGCCATTTCTCCTGCCTGTGCAACTCTTCCCGAACAAGGCAGGAATTCTTTTGTCTTGGTGCCCTCTATCAATCCCATGACTGGCCTTTGCTTCTCTCAACTACCATTGAACACATGAGTTCCTATAGTTGACTCTCTGACCAGCAATGCTGCCCCATGCATGTGTTCACTAACATGACATGCTGATCCGAAATAGTTTCCCGGGTTGAACTGGAGGGGGCCTAGCACACCTTCACATGGCTTCAAGAGACCGCCTGCCTGCATCTGCGTGCTGCACAACACACAACATGTCCACAGCCCTTTCAATTCAATATGCATCCACTGCTTCGATGTTGAAGCAGCGACTTCCCCATCAGCAACCCATGAACACATCCTGCTCGCTTGGGCTGACACAGCACCTCACAGCCTTCAACAGTTCAGCTATCTGGGTCAGCTCACTTCAGCATCACGAAATCTGGGGGTCGTGAGCTGCTGCGGATGAAATCAGTTGATTTAGGGTGGCGATTTGGCTTGCCATGACACGTTCAAACCGTTTCCGAACAGTGGGCCGCTGGCGGCCCCCTTGAGGGTATCCCTCGGGTGCTGCCTGTGGATTTTCCATGGCTCCAACAGCGTTCAGCTGTGGTGGATGCTGAGCTTTCTTCAAAGAGTTCAGAATGCAGTTTGGGGACAGCTGGCGATCGATGGCAGGCTGCACCTGAAAGCACAACGATGCATATGTGACAATGAAGCAGACACTGTTCGCTTCGTGCATATATCCATTCAAGTGGAAGCCTGTAAGGTGCTGTCGTGATCACTTTAAGCAAATGGCTTTATTGAAGGAAGACCAGACTCGCTCAAACTCATGCTGGAGCCCAGAGTTGAGTTCATTGCGTATACAAGCTTCAGCCCACAACACAGAAATAAGGATAAGAGTCCAGTATGAAGTTGCTCACCTGATCTTCTACAGGCACTGGGCCAGCGTGGAGGTCGCCAGCCATGTCAAGCCAGCGCTGTTGCCGCTGCTCATGCCTAGCTGCAGACAGCGGGGTGCGTAGGCGTGCCAGAGTGACGTTGAGGCCTGCTGTTGCAGTTCTGTCGCCGTCTGAAGCCCCATCACGACGTGTTGCCGTGTTTTGTCCAGCCTGTGGATCACATGTGCGCAGGCCCCACGTGCTGTGCAATGATGGGGGTGCCGCAGCCTTCACCCCTGTGCAGCGAATTGCTTCTCTGGCAGGCGCACCTGACTCTCCCACTTGTGCTTAAAGCCAAATTGCCTGATAATTTTGATGCATATGTATGATTAAACAATTGAAACATGATTGTGTTGTGGGTGCCACCAAAGCGATTCTGTGTACATGGGTAATACTTGAAAGGATTGAAGAGCGCACCGGCAGGCACTGGATGGCCCTTCCAGTACTGAGAAACCTGATCATACGGCAGAACGAAGCTATTTTCGTCTGCCTGGGCAACATGTGCTTGATTTTCAGGCTCCAGCTGTACGATCTTCATATCCCGCGGGCTGTTATGCTGTGGCACCCTCGGAGCCCCTGTGGGAGTGCGGGGCATGGCTTTGCTTGGCATGCTCATCTGCAACGTCTGTTGCTGCAACAATGGTGCTTTCTCCTCCTGGTGTTGCTGCTGCTGCAACGGGGAAGCATCCTGCTCTCTATCAGGCGTGTGTGCATCATGGTACCGTGCAGCTTGTTTCCTGCCTTTCTGCAATGCTGTGCTTGCCTTCTCATGCTGTGACTGCAAAGGTATTGCCACAGGCAGCACTGTTGGATCCTGTGGCCACGATTGAATGTGTGGTGTTGGTGAAGCTGCAGGCGCACTCAGAACCTGCTGGGTGATTGTTCCAGACTGCGGTCGGGGTTGGTGGAGCTGTGGACCCGGCTGTGCAGGCTGTGAGCGGTCCACAGAGAGCAGGCTTGCAAAGAGCAACTCGTGATCCTCTTCACCCGCTGTGTGTGGGTTGGATTGCTCTGGGAACACTGCAGAGCCAGATGGCTTCCCTTCAGGACTGTTGTCACTGTGCATGGGATGAGAGTGATACACATTGCATCCTGCCTCCGCTGCATGGGTATCTAGATGTGGCTTAGATGTGTCTGAGTTTCATTGGTTGATGCATTGATTCTAGAATCATCTGCAATACCAGTGATCACTGGAGCGGTACCCAATGCAGCATGCAAGATTGAGGGATGCATGCCTGATTTAATAGGATTTCTCAGAATGGTGGAGGGGGATGGATGTGGGTCAGAATGGGCTGTTTGTTGTGCAGCTGTTTGCTCTTCTGGGGATGCATACTGTGGCCTTCGTGTGGCAATTGCTGCCTCTGGCATCTGGGTGTGCGATTGTCCTGAACGGCAAGGTCCAGGTTTCTCAGAAGCTCCAGCAGAATGGTTGGCCGCAGCTCCTGAAACTGGAGCAGTGACGGAGTACATTTGAGTCCCACCTAGAGCTACTTCAAGAAGATCTGGAGAGATGTTGACAGGCCCGTCATCTAATTGTGAGCGCACTGGGATCCTGCTGGCTCCTGCTGGTGGAACACTTGGAACCGGGGGGTCAGGTGATGTGTCCTTAGCTGCTGGAGGTGGATTCACCTGACCTGGATCGTGTTGAACGAGACATGATGAATAAGGGTCAACAGTAGTGCCAGGCGCAGTTGTCTGTTCCGGTGGACGCACAACGGGAGTGCTCGTGAAGACATCATCAGCATCATGTACATAATCAGTTTCCTCGTTATCCTGGTCAATCTCTGCTTCACCATGCAGAAGGGTTATTAGACTGAGAATCTGGTTATTGATCCACATCCGACTTTGAGATTTTGGTCGAGAACAGGCTGACGTGCTCTCAACACCAGCATCGTTGTTCCGCTTCAAAGCCTGCATGTGCCCTGCACAGCCATGATTCCTTCCTTCTTCATGCAAGAAGAACTACTGGTGACATCAAACAGTGTCGTAAATACACAGTCAGATGCTGACGTGTGCACACAACAGGAAACAAGCCGCCTTCAGAGTGCATACGGAGTGAGCAAGAGGACCCCCCTACTTGAGTGAAGCCCTTTTACAAACCGGAAAGGTAGTGAATGGGCTTGAGTGAAGCACAACAATCAGAGAAACATTTAAGCAGCATTGCACTGTCCACCAATGAAGTTGAAAACGAAAATCTAGGAGATTTGAACAGGAAATTGTAGTACGTCCACCGAAAGGAACAATTGTGCGACCCATGCCTGTTCACTGCTGTCATCCTGGAAAGAAGCGCTGCAGCTGAACTTTCTTGCTGCCTCATCACAAATGAATACGACACATTAGCGAAACAGTAGCCCTTACCTGCAGTATCTGCAACAGGAGCATCCTGTGAGCGAGCTCGTAACTCTTGGAGCAGCTGCAGGACATCAGGGCGGGACCGAGCTTGAACATTTGTGACGCCCATAGACACAGGATTGTCCCGTACTGAGAGACCCACTAGTGACTTTAGCGCAGTCAGGCCAGGGGGCACTGAAACCAGGTCATTAAGAGAGATGCGTAGAGATTTCAGAGAAGTTAGGTTTGTGAGCTCTCCAGGCAGTGTGGTGAGGTGGTTGCCGCTGAGGTCAAGCACTTTGAGAGCAGGAAGGTTGCAAAGACAAGGTGAAAATGATGTCAGGTGGCTGTTTGGGACAGAAAGACCCACCAAGGACTTCAAATCTGCGTGAATTGCGCCAGCGTCAGCTAGGTGATGATGAACAGCCAATTGAAACGGAGAGAATCACTGGTCTGGAAGTTTGGTGCACGAGGCAGCCGATTTACATCTGTATCAAGTTCTTTGTTCGGCGAAATACAGATGCCAGGGTGCTGCATGCAGAGCCACCTGTGACAAAACGATCAGGTCACTCATGGGCGTACTTGACAGGGCATCTGGAAGTTCCATCGGAGAGTTGTCTCCGAGCGCTAAGAACCCAAGCTTTCGCAGCTGTGTGATGCTCTCAGGTACCAAAGATATTGAGTTGTTTGCAACCTGCAGCACCAAAAGCTCCTTTATCTTCGTCAAGGCAATGTTCCTTCGTGGCCAAAATATTTCTAGTGGTTGATCTTGCTCTGACGCGTCCACTTTGAAAAAAATAAATTATTCGGGGACGACTACTCCATACCCACTTTAGGCACAACACATACAGTTAATGTATTATTGTTGCATGATTGTTGCATCATGAGAATGTTATGAATAATTGAATACAGTGACAGCATAACCAGTGGCAGAGTTTAGAAGGAAGGAATGAAAGAATGCCTGCAGAACTCGAAGAGCACGTAAATCATACACAGCCTTTGGCAGCACTAAGAGTTTGTTGTTGTCCAGGTTAAGGTGGCACAGGTGCTGCAGCATGGACATGGCTTGTGGAAGGTCCTCCAGCTGATTGGACTGCAAGTCCAGATACGTAAGGCAGTCGCAGTGCCAGTAGACTTCTTGGGGAAGAGTCGTAAGACAGAGATCAGTCAGCTGAAGGGCGGGCTCGTGTACAGAAAGCAGGATCTTGATGGCCCCCTCTCCAATCCCAGGACCCTGCGCCTGTCCCTGCATAAGCGTGCTGTATAGCCAACGCGCAAGGGGAAAGCATGCAGATCTGCATATTGTGTCGCTATATTCACATGTTCATTATTTCAATGCCTTAGCAAGCTGTATGAGTACTCACTTCACTGAGAGACGGAGATGACATACATGTGTGGAGGTGCTGTGAAAGACTCTTTGTTGCCAGGTTGCACGGGCAGTGTAGTCCAGTTGATGGCCATAATAGGCTCACAGCTACTTTGTGATACCAACTTCAAGCAGTGGAAAGGTGCAGGGCAGGAGACAGTTGCATGAAAGATACGCAACATATATTCTTCAGATGCATGTTGTCTTACTACTGGACTTACCCTCTGGAGAATGCCGGCAAGGTGGGGTGCGAGGGGGTTGCCATCTACACACAATGCCTCAAGGACTGGAAGCTTCCCAAGAACTCGAGGCAGCGTGACCAAGGAATTGTTGGAGATGTTGAGGGACTTGAGAGAGCGCATGGCGGCCATGCTGTCGGGGAGACTTGTGAGGCCGCAGCCTGAAATGTCAAGGCAGTTCAGCGTTGGTGAGTGCATGTACACCAAAAGGATCGGGTCTAATTTGTATATAGACAGCCATGGCTGCTCCATCTCGTTGCCTTCCATCTGCATGCGTAATGATGTGATGATGTGTGCATGGGTGATACCTTTTCAGACCGTTTATTGCAAGTATGCATGCATCAATAGGCCTGCAAAGAGCCTGGCACAGGCGATAGCACTTGAACACACATTCCATTACTTTCAGCTTTCAGTTCAAATATTTATGCATGATGAATCACAATACATCTTACGATCTCAAGTTTGCAAGGCAAAACCTCCGCCAGCATGCGAAGAACTTGCAATACCCTTGACATGATGTTATCACACCTGCAACGCCCGCAGATTGGACAGTTTCCCAAGACGGTGGTCAATATTTCTGCATCCAGTGTGGTCCAGATTGAGTTCCCGTAGAGAGTGAGTGCAAAGCAAAGACGGTGGAAGGTCACCGACGTTGGCTGGCAAAGATGTCATACTTTTCCCGTTGCTGGGTGCAGGCATATTCTTCAGCCGCTTGCCAGACAGAGCTTTCTGCTTGTTAGGTTCAGCTTTTGTTGTATCTGCTTGTGGGAAGCCAAGGGGGTTGAAAGCGCCATTGAAAGCTTCCAGTTGCGTAAGATGCGCAAGGGTAGAGGGTAGGGTGGTGAGGTTGTTGAAGGAGACATCCAGAAACTGCAAGGTTGTCATTGCACCAAGGGCCTCTGGCAGTACTGTAAGGTTGTTACAGGCAATACTCAGCTTGCATATAAACTTCATGCTGCAGACGCATGGTGGAAATGTCCTGCAGTACACATGTGGCTCTGCAGCATGATCTGCTCTAATTGAAGCGGAGGAGGCATGGTATGGTCTGCGAGGGGCTGTGATGACCACAACATGCGACTCACAGCAACATCACTCCCCCAACACACGAAGTCTGTAGTAATACTGGAGTGTCACTCCACAACATTGCTTGAATCGGCAAGCGCTAACAAAGAAAAACGTGGTTGGGATTGTTTTCCCACTTGTGTGATCATAGGCCAGCCCTGACGAGCTTACACACACTTGGCCAAGTTTGTGACAAGTAGCTATGCATTTTCAAAGCTGTTACTGGATGCGGTGTGGCTCCTAATTGGGTTGTCACCCCCTCCCCTTCCGCAGGCCGGGTTGCACATGTGCGCATATGTGGACAGCCAGTGAAATGTGGAGACCATGTGATTTACCAAATACTCACTGATGCTGCGTCTGAAATTGTCTAGGTTCACCGTCGACAACTGAAGGTATCTGGTACCTGGGCCTAGGCAGTTCATCCTGGTTGTCACACAATTGTCACCAGAAACTACACCATGCCTCCATGCTTCTCGCAGGGTCTCACCACATATGTGCTCTCGAAGGCGGAAGCTCCTGCTTTCCATATCGTTGTGCAGCTGTATGCAGACTGAGAGTGATGACCAAAACGTTTTCGTGCAATTCCGAGAAAGTTAAAACTTCGTTTCGGTGAGTAGCAAGCCAAGAGGGAGCAGTAAGCCGTAGTGTGGAATAGTACTTCAAGATTTAGTAGCTCTGCCTGCTGGGCCGGATCTGCGCATGTTGGCCCACATTCCACCCATTGAACGACGTGCAGTATCGGCCAGATATCACTGTGATAGATGGCTGGGTTCCAAGTTGTGCAAAGTTTCACTGTGTATGGTGTAAATTCCTGGCTCTTAACAGTTGGGAGAGCTGCAGGTGGCAGAAGGGGCGGTGCGGGAAAGGTGGCCAGTGGTGTGGGAAGGGGAAGCGCGCACAAGATGAAGCAACCCAATGTTGTGCAGTCAGTATAGTAAGCTTAACAGTAAGCAGCATCCAGCTGAAACCAGGGCTGTGAATCGTGCTGGAAATTCTCTGGATGCTGGTTCTCATTCTCCTGGAGAAGTTGATAGATTTTGTCATGTGAGCATGAGCACACATACAATGATGCTGGGGAAATGCAAGCCCAAAGGTGCCAAGAGATGCCAGCCTTACTAACCTGGAAGGGCAGGTTCGCACAGAAATCATCAGAAGTATTGAAGAGGGCAGGCCAAGTGAGCCTTCCCTACCATCCAAGGCGGCTGTATTGTCAGGCAAGGCTGTCTGGGTACCTTGATTATGCTTGGCAGGCATCTATGCCAATTTCCTAACACCCGATGCACAAAACACCATGCTCACCCTAAAAGACCTGCTGAATGAAGGTAGCGACACTGAGATATCTATAACTGGGACGTTGCTGAAATGCTGCAAGCAAACAAGTCTGCCAACGACACATATATCACACCCCTTGACATAGTAGGCCCATCAACTCCCCCCCCCTCTCCCGGGATCCCCTTCTCTTCCTTTCTTCTACTGGAGCTATTGACACCTACCGACGAGTCACAGTTGCGGGGAACAAAATATTGGCTGTCGTGGGACGAATTATGAGCGTGCCATATGATAGTCACTCACATTCATCTTCATTCTGAATTCTGTGTCACTGTGATTTCCACCTTGGTGCATTGCAGGTGGTGCAGTAAGGGATGTTGGCGAGTTCAAAGAATTGAGGTGAATCCAGCAGTTGAACAGCAGTCAGAACTGCTGACAGAGACACTGCAATCCAGCAGCGCACGCATCGAAACTGAAATGAAGCAAGCCCGGGTGTTCCTGTTTATCAGCATCTTTTCTCTGCTGCCAGTATTACTTTTGAGTGCACTGATTGGCAGTCATTTGTGGAATACTTCCAGACAAGATGAAGACGACAACGCAGGTGAACAAGGTGTTGCCACGAACTGTTGACGAGGACTGTGGATGGGCAGTTATGTGTTTAGGCTGTTACAATCTTGGAAAAGAGAGGCCAATCGGTGCAGTATGGTGCCGTCATGTCCATATTTGGCTGTGGTAAACGGATTTCATGCGTCTTGCGAAAGCAGCAAATATGCTGGCTCAGCTAACGTGCACTAAGCTGCGTGACTTTCCTACTTCTTGAGGGTAATCAGGTGGGTGAGGTGCCAGGTAGCTCTGTTTTTCTAGGGTCGTTGCATGATGGGACTTGTTGGTGCCATGGAACAGGTTGTTCTACGCGGAACCCGTGAAATTTCGGAAAGCACTGTAAGTGCCAGGAATCAAAGATGGAACACACCGAAAAGAGTTCTCAGAGAGAAATAAATCCACAAGAGGGAGAGATCCAAGCGTCTGGGGGAGCGCTTCCAACTGGTTGTTGGCAGCATACAACTGCTGCAGTTTCTGGGCATTGCCAAGGCTGGGTGGTAGGGATCGCAACGAGTTGAAGGACAGGTTTAGCACTGCAAGCTGTATCCATCTGTGGTCTTTGGCAGAAACTACAGTCTCCAGCTCGTTGTGAGCTAGATTGAGAATCAGTAGAGATTCCAGTGCGCTGGCAGGCACTGCTGAATGCAACTTGTTGTACCTATAAAAGGAGAGATGTTGAAACTGACATGCAAAGCTTAAGTAATGGCTGCCATCACAAGTCAGTCCCAAACTGAACAAAAATGCAGTTGCTCAGCGGGTACACCTGATCACCGAGAATGACAGAGGAAACTCAAAATGGATAGAGTTCTTACAAGTTGAAAAGCAGTGATGCAAGCATGCAGGACACCTAATGAGCATTGTTGACCAGATGAGATCGTGATGGATTTGTGACTATTTACCAAGCCACATGCTATTTTGGCCAATAGAATAAACATGACGATCTTGCATGTTACAGGTGCAAATGGTCCATTTTCTGTGTTGTCCATTGTTTTCTGACTCCTTGTGACTCCAGGGAGTGGCCAGCAGTACTGCACCTGGCATCAAGCACACGGATAGGCTGTGTTGCGAAGGAGGTGGCAAGGTTGGGTGGAAGGGATGTGATACCACAGCAACGAAAATCTAGCAACCCATGCATGCGGGCACGAGTGACAGCATCGCCAGTGATGTTGCATGCAGTATACTCCTCATCTCTGCGCCGCCTGGCTGAAAATGCACGGCATGGGTCTGCACACGAACTTGCGTAGTCATGTTCACTCCATGGTCATTGCTGAAGCATACATATCGTACCAGACATGCTCCTCCTCACGAGGGCAACTTTCCCATCGCCAGATAGAGGCACAGGCAATCAGAATACAAGACACCAACATCCAGAATCCCATGGAGTGTAAGTGTGCTATGCCACACTACCACAATGTCTCACAGCAGTTACAATATGTCAGCAAGAATCTGCATTGCAGAGAAATAGAGCTCAACAGTTCATTCAACAGCTCTTGGGTCCCAGACTGCATGTAAGCGGTGTCAGGAGTGCAAAGATAGCGAAGCCACATGGCTCCGTCATACTCATGGAAGGCGCTTTGTGCGCACCTGCCTTTATGAAGTCATCAGGAAGCTGAAAGCCAGCTTTGACGCTGAATTGGCCAAGATGGTTTTCTATCAGGCGGTGCTGCTCACAGACGATTTGCTGGTAAGTCAGGAGTGCCCAAACCAATCGAGGCTCTGGCACATTTGTCACCTGAATATTTCAGCCATTGACAGAGACTAACTTGTAACACAGCGATTTAAATCCAACGGAAGAAAGCTTCACGCACATGCCCCAACCCATGAAGTAGGTGGTAGGAGCAAGCCACCTTGGACCAGCTGCCCTTATTTGCGTTAGAAAACTTGCTACAAGATGTCAAGTCCTCCCTCTAGACAGTTAGTATGGGCGACATATGACATTAGGATACGATGCAGTTGACAGTTCATGCACTTGTCCAACACCGAGCCATGTCAGATCAAACCTGGCTTGGTATCCTGATCTTGGGGTTTCCTTCAACACAAAGAGTCTCCAAAGATAACCATCCAATAGCTGATGGTAGCAAAATGAGCTCGTTATTACTCAGATCGAGGTGCCTCAGGCTGGTCCACTCATAGACTCTGCCTTGCAGAGCCATAAGTGAGTTATTGGAGAAGTCCAGGTGCTCCAGATTCTTGCAGTTACATAACGAGCTCGGATACGTCCGCAATCGATTATGGGCCACCTGTAAATGTTGTTTACTGCTTCTTTCAACACTGTGTGTGAACTGTCACAGTATTCCAGCAGGAAGCTGGTGAAGAGTGTACCTTCAAGCACACCAGCTTGGAGCATTGTCCGATGCTCTTGTGCAAGTAAGTTATGCAGTTTCGTGAAAGATCCAGGCTGCTGAGCTGATTCAGGATCTTCGAAGACACCGGTGATGATCTCAGCACATTGTGGCTCAAATCGAGGTGTTCCAGTGCGGTAAGACACCCTATTACAACTGAAACGTCGTCTAGCCTGTTCCTGGCTAGCACCAGGTGCTTGAGCTTCGCCAGCTGCGTGAGAGAGGTACAAAGAGAGGTCAGGAAATTGGAGGACAGTTCTAGTTTGGTCAGCACCGTCAAAGCAGCAATTCCGGATGGCAATTCGGTAAACTTGTTGTTGGAGAGCCTCAACTCCACCAGTGATGCCCCAGAAATGCTCCCAGGAGTGACCTGTTCTAGCTGGTTGCAGCTCAGATCCACTCTCACCCAGCCTTCCTGCCTAGCCTGAGTAGGAACCTCGTGGAGGTCAGCATTGGATAGCTTAAGACAATTTGACATTGCAAGTGCGCTTGAGCACAGACCCGACGTCAGCAGTCGCGAAACGGGGGAGAACGATCAGAGAATCGACTACCTGCCACTATTGAGAATCATCCTGGAAACGAAGGACGGTTCAAAAGCCGAATGTTTACGTGCTCACTCTATCGTTCTGCGCACAGCTATTCTTCCCTCCGCTCCTTCATGCATCATCCTCAGCTGGCGCTCCATACGGCGCGTAAGGATTCACTATACTGCTGCTCAGCACATTATCGAGAGCTGCAAGAAGTGATATTGAAATTAGCTGGCATGGAATTATCACAGCATTGTGTGATTCTGATGTGCGTCGGGCGGTACACCTGAACGTAGAGTTGGCGCAATGTCGTTCAGGCCTCGGGGAGGCAATGTTCGCAGGAAACAACGGTCCGCGGTTGATAGCGATGATGATGATATAGATGAGATCGCAAAGAAGCTGAGCAAGGCCAAAACCGCGCCCAGGTCATCTGCCGCTCCAGCGAAACCAGTCGTCAAGAAGTTGAGCCTGGAAGATGAAGAGCTGGGTGAAGAAATATTCAAGAAGAAGAAGAAAAAACCCAAGGCCCGTGGAGTTTCTACTGTCACCTTGAATGACACAGGAGGGGAGAATGGTGAAGGAGGCGGTGCTTCATACTCTGCTGCAGCGCTATCCGATCTCAAGTCCCAGACGCCACAGATGCCGTCAAGATTTGCAGGAAAAGGCAAGAAAGTACCGTTGGCAACAGAAGGTCTGTGTCTCTACCCAACGGTAGCGAGGCATGGTGAGGTCATTGCGTGTCATAGTACCCCGAAAACACAGTACATGACACACTGGGACCATACAAATGCAACCTGTAGCACACTATTACAGGCTCGGTCACTGGTCTCGGGACCTCTTGGCCAACAGCATGAACTGCTGGCGTCACCAACGAAGCAAGGTGCTTGTGTGTGAAGAGCCAGCCAGGCGTTGCCAATGCACGCCACAAGGTTCACTGTTGATACATGCCGTTGCATAGGTGCCCAGGATTGCTATGTAGCACAAACGGAACTTCAACAACTGCCTGAACAGTCAAGCTCGCTCGAGCTTTGCTCGATACATGTATGCAGAGAGCACGCTGCTGGTTTTGTACATATGCATTCCCTCTTGGGGATTACGACTGTTAGTAGGCACCTGGTGCAACACAAGGGCTATTGGGACAGCACAACCAGTGTGGCTATGTTGTGTGTCATCAGCAGAGGTGCAGGCTCTCGTTCCTGAAGGAGGAACGATATAGTATGACATCAGCACGTGATCCGAACAACTTAAAATATTGGGCGGAAAGAGGAAGTATATCTATGAACAGAATATTAGAGATTTCAAACTGGCGTTACGGTTAAGACGTGAGAAAATAAAAGGAATCCGTGCCTGCAGGGCCAGCAGTGATAAAGATATCTGGTTCCTTCCGCTCCAATGTCTCTGCCAAGTCACATGAGTCAGCGATGCCTGAAACATTCAAAATGCCCGCCAAACCAGATGCAGATGCTTTCGGAATCCAACCACCTGCAGCAGCACATGTTCGCCCGCCTCGTGTTCGTGAGTGTGGGGCTGCTGCTGCCGGCAATTCAGATAAAGCGGGTACCCAGAAGGTGCAGGGTGAGGAGGGTGGCAGTGATGGTGCTGATGGAGACTTCAACATTCCAACAGCAGAGCTAATCCGCAAGGCAAAAGAGAAGCGATTGAGGCTCAGAGGGGCGCACATGGCCCCAGGTTACGTGCCCAGCGATCATCCAGACTTCAAAGCATTGAAGGACTTCAAGAAGACAGAGGATGCAGTGAAAAAGGGCAGTGATGACGATGACTCTGGGGAAGAACCAGAAGAGGACATTCGGCTCAAGTTTTCTGGAGGTGTGTTGTGGGTGTGTTGTGTATGAGCAGCATGTTCTGCCTGTGTCAATAACGCGTGGTCTGCTTGCATCAACAGATGCTTCAATTGGTCAAGGTGTTCTCCAAGCACAGAAGGTAAAGTTTCTGCTAGTTCTAAGTATTTTTGAGAGTGTTAATGTAACACAGCAAAATCGACTGCATCGCCGTAACCCGGGGACAGACCCCGCCCTGTCCTCGTAAACAGTTTAGGAGGCGCATTTCCCGCATCCCGGTATCTGTGTGCATTTTTTAAACCGCAAAAGGGGTTGTTTAACTGTTACTGGGATGCAGCCCAGCGCGACTCCCCGTAACAGTTAAGCAGCACTTTACTAGGATCCGCGGATGTCCGATGACGTTGATGGGGATGCTGCACTGCTTGAGTACATTCTGGGTGTCATTTTGGATGCTCTGTAGACCACTGTCTATTCTTCGCAACACTTTCATTTCGAGAAGCATCTTTTTTTGTTGTACTTAGAGTACATGTGGGCCTCTCAAGTAGTCTGGTCGTGGAGCTGGGCTTTTGCTACAGTACTGTTTTCTGCTGTAAATATGGTCCCTGCGCTGGGCTGGTATCAGCTTCGTTATCATGATCAGTATCAAGCTATACGATACTCAAGTTCTGGATCTTTCTGCTGCAGTATTATGCACCAGGGTCAAGGACTGCGCACTTCAGCTGCAGGCCGTTGCCATGGAGCACGCAACGGCTAAGTATACATATACTCCAGGGCATGTCAGAACCTGTATATGTGAAGCTTGAATGCACGTGGTCTTAGGGAACAGCATTCGTAAGCTTAAGTGAAAATATTCACCTGCTAGAGCAGGCGAGTTCGTGCATTGCACTGGACCCAGACTGCTGCATTCGCATTTGAAAGAACAAATATTGGATTCACACGAGAACTGGACAAGTGCGATGCCTGAGTTGATTACTGCGTGCCTCAGCATGCCGAAGAGACATCGCCCGAAGCATTGTCCTTGTCACATTCTCCTGCATGCGCAGATGGATGCTGGTTGACGTCAGCCATACTGTAAGGATATAGTAGTAGGACACGCTGTTCCTGCTTTGGACACACTAGCTGTATTGCTTGCCCTTCTGCTTTGGCGCCAACAACGAACAGCTGCAACCCGCTTGCAACTATAGCTAGCCACACTCTGAACCAAAAATTGATAGAGATATGAATCAGAGATGAATTCGTGTCGGTATTATATGCACTCGCGCGCAGTTAGGACAGAAAGAGATTATTTGTGCTTCAATTCATTGAGTGGCTGCAGGGTGGCTGTCGATTTTTTAATAAGCTCTGTCTTTCTGCACCCTCGTAACTGCCAGCATGTTTCCGGGATCTAGGTCCGCTAGTTTATGGGGATGCGATGTAAGACCGTGTCCTAGTAGCTGTTTAAGAGGCCTGTTTGCGTTTACGAGGGTGTGGAGCTGCACTCGATTTACCTGTGTAATTTTGGTTTTACTGGATACAAGTTGTAACAAGCCGTCTGTGGCATTAAATACGCGGCGAGCAACATCGTGTGCATTTTCTGGGCATACTACAAACAGGTCATGTCCTGCATGCACTACCAGTTTTGTGTATGCATCATTGCAGAGAAGCAGCCACTCATCTCTCTGGAAGCAGCAGCCCTGAAGGGTCCAATTGCCGTTAAACAGCACTCCTACAACTGCACCAGCAAACTGATACATGCGAGCCTCTGTCCATGCAGTGTCTGTGAAGGAGAAGCGCAGAATACACAAGCCAGTGGTGCCTCCAGACCAGCATGATGATGAAGAGGGGGGCTCAGGTTCAGATGGCGACCAGTTCGCAGCAGCACAGGTGAGGAAGCGGCCATCAGCCTGCTCACGCTGTCCTATCATGTTGCATTGACTTGTTTTCGTGTCGCACGGAGGTCTGTCAACACAGGACATGGAGGCAAGCCATAGGCATGTAATCAAGACACCATCACATGTTCACTGTGATGCAGCACTGAGCGGTGAGTGCGGTGGGGTTGATTTTGGAATGCTCGCACAGGTACGCCGCGCTCTGGGATCAGCAGCTGCTGCCCCTCTGGCGGCATGGAGGAGGGATGCGAAAGGAGCAACCGGCGTGGTTAGGCAGGCCGCTGCAGCTGCAAACGCCGCTGGCAGCGGTTCAGCGGCTGCCCGTGGCGCTGCAGCCCTGCGCAGCATCCAGGAAATGGTTTCCGGAATTCAGCAGCGGAGGGACGCTGCAAAGCAGGCAGCGCAGCGCACCACAGTACAAGTATGCACTCTACAGGACCTACTTGCCTTGTTTTGGCCTGTGTACCAGGTGCTGCAGCACAAACTCTCAAAAGCAGCCCGTGGACATGCACGTCATCTACAGTCGCACAATACTCTGGTGTAAGCAAGCACAGTTCTCAGAATCAAAGAGCAGGTGTGTGGCATTTCGAAACATCTCTCAAGCCAGGACGCGAAACCAGGCGTATTGCTGCAGGTTGCTGCGTCTGCAGCAGAGGCAGTGGATGCAGATGAGAAGTTTAGGGAAGCTGATGAGAGGTACAGGTTCATGCAGAGCCTGCGCGCCTACACACGGGACCTGTGTGAGTGTCTCAATCACAAGATTGCAGACGTGGAAGCGCTGGAGGAGGAACGGCTGGCTGCTATGCAAGAGCTGTATGCTGATGCGCGACGTGAGCGTGAGGAGGTACTACCTGCCGGCTTTCTTCTGCCTATGCATTGCCTGGTATTTGAGTTCAGTGCTGTGTGATGAAGAATTCGAGGCTCTGTGCTGCAACTATGCTGTCTGATGTCTCAACCTAGTTTGGTGTGAGGTCGGGGTGCCCATAAATGTGTTGTGCTGCTCAGTACGTTTGCAAAAGGGGAGCAGCTGCTGATGGCGAGGTGGTGTTCTGCAGGTTAGTGCAGAGCTTATGGTGCCAGCAGCAGCAGCAGTCGCAGCACTTCAGCGACAGGAGGACCCAGACGCAGCTGCGCAATCTGCTGAGGCTGCTGCACAGCAACAGGCTGTTCCAGAGAAGCTGGACGAGTTTGGACGTGACGAGAATGCTGTGCGCCGTGAGCGGGCCTGTGCGCGCGCCAAGGCCCGCACTGTGGCGCTTGTGGATTTGAAGAAACGCTTTGAAAGCTCTCCTGCGGCAGCACTATGTGACAGCACGGCGCTTGCTGCAGCTGCGCGCGGTGCTGATGTGGGCGCAACTGGGGGCCACGAGGCGCAGAGCGAGAGGGCGGCGTACTACGCCAAGCGGCTGGGGGAGCTGCAGGTTCGCATCTGCGCCCTCTGCACAACCCATGATTGAGACTACCTGTGTGTCTGGATTGCTGACTATGCCAGGTCATGTACAGGCAGATCATTCCACTGCTGCTCATTGTGTGTGAGGGCTCTGCAGGAGGTGGCCAGCCACGTGCTAGACGACGCCGCGCCGGAGTTTGCAAGCATGCAAGCACTGCTGGCAAAAGTGGATGAATTCAAGCGGCGGTTTCCTGCACAATACCAGACCGCTTACATGTCAGAGTCGCTGCCGGCGCTGGTCTCTGTGTATGTGCGGCTGCAGCTGCTGTCCTGGGATCCCCTGTTTCAGGGGGGTGGAGGGGACGGGCAGCCGGCTGCAGCAGGGCAGGTGTTCATGGATCATGCCTGGTTCCAGCAGCTGATTAATTTTAGTTCAGGTCTGCTTTTCCTTCTGCCTGTCCTTCCTTCATCAGGTAGACGGAGATCTCTTTCAGTGCATGCTCTTTGTTCCAGCATCTGCAAGCTGTACATGTGACACTGCACACAGTGTCTTCACTTGAAGTACATTTTCTGTAAGTTTTCAATGCTTTGATTATGGCATGATACATACCTATACAGTCACAGATATTGTGTGATACAAAACGCCAGCGGTATTCGAAGATGGTTGCTGCAGGTGAGAATGACCCTGATGATGACTTGGTGCCTGCAGTCGTCGCGCAGGTCCTAGCAAAGCATAGCTTCTCCCCTATGCTTAAGAATGCATGGGACCCATGCATACGTACAGCATCAGAAAGTGTACGTAGCACGCTGGATGCTCTGTTGGTGTTTGAAACAGCATCCACTAGAGATAACTTGTTCGCGCTTGTGGACACGGTTGTGGATGCACTAGCGCAAGCAGCAGATGACACAGCAGTGCCCTTGTGGCCACCGTGTGTACTGCTACATGCTCCTATAGCTGCTGCTGCTGCGTCAGTGGCATGGGACAATGTGGTGACGCTGCTGGCTTCAGTCTGCAGCTTCCAGGGATTTCTCAGCCAGGAGTTGCTTGCTAAGGTAGCGGGCTCTCAACTACTTCACAGGCATGTTGTCCCTGTCTTGGATGCTTATGTAAAGGATGCAGAGGCATTGGTAACGAGCAAGAGTGTTGGGGGACAGGCAGGGTCGAAACGTGGGGTCACAGCACATGTACCGCTGGCTGTAGCGTTTCAGAAGCTCCTATCAGTTGCTGCTATATTGCCAAATTTGTGGCTACAGGGAGGCAGTAGTGGCGGAGAAGGTGCGAAGGTGGTGTTGCCATTGACACAGGTGGCTCGAAATGCTTTGAGGCTTGTAGGAGGGCCAGGCGGGCTGAGAGGTGTGAAAATAGAAGAGGATGCTGAGAGGGTCAGGCTGTGTTTCAGATTGTAGATCCCTAGTCAGACGAGCTTTCTGTTGCTGTCTGTTTTTTTTCTTCGATCCAGTCTCGGTGCTCACTGATGATTGATGCAAATATTCATCATGAATAGCAACTCATTATTTTCAGGCAGTCACTTCATCGTATGATGTAATAGAGTTCAGAGTGTTCTCCCAGGGTCAGTTCTGGACACAGCACAGTGCGCACCAACCAGGAGTCGATGTCGATGGCATGGGTGGATCTGATGCCAGAGGTCATGGTTCATTCTTGACTTCACCAATTTACTCAACAGAACACGTAAGTAGCTCAGGGAACACAGTATCTTGAATTCATGCCAGTTCAACACGTGCTGCTTGTGAATGCTACATCGATGGTGCCGCACGTCACAAAGCACAATGAGTGCACAGGCCCAGCAGCATCTGAAACCCTAGAACGCGGATAATCACAACCAGTAACCACACACCACCTACCACGAGGCACAAGCACGCCAATTCAGAACAATCCAAACGCCATGTGCTGCTTGTGTGCATCTCGTTATGCAGGACATGCTTGCCCCTCAGCTGAAGCTCTCTATCGGCTTGCGCTTGAAGGTTGTGATACTCTCCGGAAGGTGTGACAGCTTGCAGCAACGTGAACACACCCACTGCTACCAAGAAGTGGCACCCTGCAGTACCTGATCATGTGCTCGTCCAATGAGGCTTCCCGTCGTGTGAATGCCGCACTCCTCCTTCACCGCTGTTCCAGCGCTGCAGCATCCAATAAGCTTCAGTTTGAGAAGAGCTCAGGTGTGACGTTTGGCATTAGCTCATGTAGGGCAGCAACAGTAGATGCACTCTAGATACCCTCCACCCAGTGCAGCTGATGCATCCTGTCGCGCCATGCCAGCAGATCATCGAGGGGGCAGTTGAGCCCCTGGTGGGGTGGGAAGAACTGGATGACGTGCTTGCCGGGTGTGCCCCTCACCGTTTCCACTGCTGTGGCGCATGCAATGTCTGCAGACCACACATTCAGGAAGTTTGATGTTCACTCAAAGAACCAACACCACTCTACTGTTCAGGGCTTGGCCCATGATGCTACCGGAATGCGCCAGAGCTGTCGCTTTGACGACTGGAAACAGCAGAGGGCAAGACTTCGGGTACAGCAGATGGTACAGGGGAGATGGAATTGGCGAGGCAAACAAGCTACGTACAGGAGACAACGAAATGAAGCAGTGAATGCAACAGGCAAATACTGCCCCTGTGGCAAATACTGCACCCGTTGTAGCGTTTCACGCGGGCTGTACATACCTGCAAACGTCAGGGAGTCGCCTACAAGATACCCGTTGGAGGAGGCATAGATGCCTGCGAGAATCTTGGCCAGTGCAGCCTTCAGCTCCTCTTCGTCATATGGTCTTGGGTACTTCCTGGCCAGAGCGCGAACCTGGCCTTTAATTAGAAATAAACCAATCGGTCCCAGCTTGAATAGCCACCTCATAGCAGGTGGAACCATGCCCTTGAGAGCTTCATTGTCCGATAGAGCGATGTCCAGTCCACGCGCTCTGCATGAAACATGCAACTGTAGTGATGACTTGAGGCTTGCAACTGTTCAAATTTCAGTCTTAACTTGACAATTTGACTGTTTGGTGTACTTCAGTGGTGCAGAGGTGCAGTGCTTCTTCAAGCTGTCGGCATATGAATCAATATCACACCTCTCAATTTCCATGACATCGTCTGCTACCTGCAGCCATTTGTCAACGCCCCGCCCCAGCAATTGTGGACCTGTTGATTCTGGCTGTGCTTGCACATGCTCCAAGATCTCCTTTCCCCCCATCACTGCCTTATTCTCCACTACTAGCACTGGCACGTTCACCTGCCATTTTCGGACTAGCAAACGTAGACGCCATTCACGCAGCAACAAGTTGGGATAATGCAGGACTTTGAATTCAAACTTGAGTACCTTGAGTGCCCATCGGACGCGCACGCTCCAAGGAGAGAACTTGATGCTCCAGAGCGTTGCAGGCATGGCATTCACAGCTTTGCAACACGATACTCAGCTTTGGTCCCAGTGGAATATTCCAGTCCAGATTTCGGTTCTGCCGCGTTTATATTGTCTTCGAAGCGGGCACAATGAATGTAAAATGGTGCGCACAACGAGCCAACACGCTGTGTGGGAAGGCGACAAAAATGACGCGCCGCCACCGTAACTAACTAACTTCAGAAGGTTTCAAGTTTCTCGAAGTCAGTGCCTGAGTCCACTTGCAGCTTTGTTCGTGGTCATGACTCAGGTTGGTGCGCCGTCTGGACGTGCTTTTTCAGCATTTTACCTTTCCGTTTTTTGCCACTGGGCCTTTGCCACCAGCCAACTCATACCCCCTCCACGTGCGCATCATGGTAAACCGACGCGACTGCCCTATGCAGCACTGTCAACTACTCTGGTCAGGGCCCTGCACAAATCCCCTACTGCACTCTATCATATAGTACATAATACATGTATACACTCCATTACACAGTAGAATAGATGCCTGAATATGTGTTTAACGACACACATCTCTCTGGGCATGAATCTGCCGCATATGAAGCATGAGTTCACTCGTAAGCCGTCAAAATCTCAACACCACCCTCAGTGATGAGCAGCGTGTGCTCAAACTGTGCAGACAGAGAGCCGTCTCGAGTGACTGCAGTCCAGCGATCCCTCCAGAGCCGGTAACCAGGCTTGCCCATGTGCAGGATCGGCTCAATAGTGAAGGTCTGCCCGACCTGCATCGCATGGCCCGCAGGAGTAAACAGCAGCGTGCAGGGTGGGCTGCTGCAGGATCCAGGGTGTTACAGATATGTGGGCAAACCCTACGAAGCTAGGCGCCCCCTTCAGTCAAGACAACTTAAAAGAATTGAAGTTCAGGCAGAGGCTGAGCAGAGAAGGCTGTCCCTGTGCACCGAAGAGGCGGTCACCAAAGAGCAGGCAGCCAGGGCAGCATGCTCAGCAGGTTCAGGTGAAGAGAAACGGCGGGCAGCGCCTCTCCAGTGTCGCAGGGATGGTCACTCATATACTCTGCTCATGCACTCGATTGCATGTTTTCCAGTACAGAGATCACGACCTGTGCATCTCCGATCATTCGGGTCGTGAGCAAGTCAGGTGTTGATATGAATGTTGCGATAGGGGTTGTTACCCTTCACGGCTGGTTCAGCTTGACTCAGCAGCCCGACACCGCCAACAGTATCTGGCAAAGATGCAGATAGGGCGCAAGTCGACGCAAAACAATACATACGGGGTAGATAAAATCTGCACTGCATAGCACATTCCCAAAGTTGAGTGGCGCGGTTGAGGGTTCCAAGGAGATGCGATAACTCCATGCTTGGAACTGCGGCTGATTGTTCGAAGTGGGGCACGAAGCAACTGAAGCATCAATATGCGCCTTCAAGGCTGACCTCGCCCAGGACATGAGACAGAGTCAGGAGGTTGTCGGGCTGCACACCTTCATCTTGCCTTCATCTGCCCTGTTTGCAAAGTGAAACACATGGGGTGACGCATGGAAGTTCTTTCCAACCCCATGCCCGATGAAATCTTCACTCAAAGTCAGCTTGGGATGATTCTTCTTGCAGTAGAGCTCTATCGCTGTCCCGATCTCCTGGAAGTCGGCACCTGGCCGGCACACATCTATCCCAGCCTGCAGCGCTTCTTTTGTGGCTTGAACCAGCTGCACTGTGGACGGTGCCACGTCACCCACTAAGTAGGTTCTGCACACGACTTCATGCTTGTTGCTGTTGTACTGTGGAGCGAAAAACGTACAAACCCAGCGCTCGGCACCATAGCATGTGACCTGCAGTGGGGCTGCGGGCTCCTTAAGCCAGGCACCCCACCAAAGGCTGGTAAGCGTGATACACATCATGCGGTTTCTCCTGGGGAAATTTTTGTGTGGTGTTCGCGTGTTGCGCAGGTTCATGCGCTACCAGATGCAGCAGGCACCAGCCAACATCATGCAGCGGAGTTCGCAGACTGCAGGTTACGAACCAATGATATTGTTAGTAGCTCGAGCAGAGGTAGTCACTAGATGATCCACTCAGATGGCTAGTAGATGTGGCACATGCAGTCTCGAGATGAAGGCAGAGCATACCTGGAGGTGTCCCCGTGGTACCCATCTAGGAACACTGTCACATCAATGTTCACGATGTCCCCGTCCTGCAGAGGCCTGGTATCAGGAACGCCGTGACATATGCATTCATTTACACTTGTACATACGCTCTTGGGGAAGGGTGGGGAGCCATAGCGCAGTGGGGAAGGGTATGCCCCTGCTGCAATGGTCATGCTGTGAACTGCCCTGTCGATTTCATCTGTCGTTACACCTGGACGCGCCAGAGCTCCTGCCTCATCAAGAACTGTAGCTGCTAGCATTCCCGCTGCTCTCATCTTCTGTATACCCTGCAAGGTGCTGTAGCTGAGCACCATGGCTGGAATGACACACAAAACGGTGCGAATGTGCCGGAATCTAGGACCACACGCACCTCTTGATTATGTATTTCTGCTGGTGGCATCCTTGGTACCGATTTGCCGTTGTACCAGACTGGCTTGGGGATGTGATCCGGCACAGGCGGTTCTGGGTTCACAGGGTATCGTTTCAGCGGCTTCCGTGATCCCCTGAACATAAAGGGTGCTTGCCAAGACACCACTAGATCTTTCTATCAGGCCAAGCGACCGGATGGAAGTAGCCTGGCGCAAGGCCATCTGGTTCTATGCCAAGACAACAAGAAGGCAACGCACGACTGCTTTTCGTCCCTCAGACTCGCTAACTCCGCGAGTCCTCTGCCCTTTCCCCGACAGACGATAGACCGTTCGTACCCATTGGAACTCCGTGACAGCAGCCGCTGCGTGTAGCACTGCAATACAGCACTGTAGTGGAACCGCTGCATATTGTCTACAGGTGATGGCTGGACTTTGAGCTGCACACGACACAGAACGAAGCCATCAGAGCGACATAAGCTCTGCTTCCTCCCTGCTGTTCTTCAAACCACTGTAAACGAGCAAAAACAGCTCTGCGCACCTACCCGTGATGGCGATGCAGTGAAAAATGAACGGTTCTCTGGCTTGCACTCGTCGTATGCGCAATGTGTTGCAGGCAACTTGCAGAATTTTGGGCGTTGCGGAATTTTGGGCGCCCCAACATGTGCAACACATGTTCCCATGTAACTTCGCCAAGGGCGGAAAGCCACAACCCCAGAAATAATAGGACAGGCTCCGGTGAATGAAGGATTTGGACTTTGAGGCTGTTACGAAAGCAGAAAATCCCAAACTAATTAATCAAAGAGAGGAGGAACAACCCTGAGAAAGGGCAGCATCGCTCGCGCTGACAACACACACAAGTGATGCTTGAAGAAACAAAGACAAACGAGCTACAAGGCAGCGGCAGACCCTTGCTCAAAAGCTGGATAGTGAAAACCTGGCCTTTGAGGGGCCTGTCGACCAAGTAAACACACTCACAAAACGTCAGCGGCTACTCAGTGGCAGTATGCTTGCAGAGTGCCTTGATGACACTTGCACTGTGAGCACTGTCACTCTGCCAGATTGATGCTGACAAACTGGCAGTGAATGGGCATCACGGCGTGTGCCATGCCTCTTGATCGTAGCCTTCCTTTGGCACCACTCCTTCCGCTCCGGCTTTACACAGCAAATGCCTCAACAGCACATAAAACACCAGGAATAACCTTCACAAGGATCGTCGCATGCCTGTCACAGCATCCACACCCACCTCCAACAGCAGCGCTGTTCTATCAGGCCTTCCAAACGTCCCTGGCCATCATTCAACACCAGCACAACACTGAACACGCCGCTTGTTTCATGCAGTGCATATATATCATCTACCCAACGATAACCCACCTCCACAAGCATGCAGTTTGCCAACATATGTTGAGCATGCAACATCAGAGCACTCTCTGCATGCTACTCTCACTGCCTTCCACAGCCACAATGCTGTCATATCATTGATATGTGTGGTTCACAACTTACAAAACCTGTATCATGTGCCTACATTGAGCAGCCCCGCACATGGTTTCTCAACATATCCTACACAAAACAGCTCTTGTCACCCCCGGCCGCAGTATCCATCCTCTCTGCGTGGAATAGCAGCACAGGGGATTCAGCATGCAGCAACCGCAACTCACTCAGCAAAAGGTTACAGCTCATCACAGGGTGAACAGGAAGTGTGACGTAGACTGGGAGTTGGCGGCGGCGGTGCCTCCTGCGGTCACGTACACTCCCCCATTGTACTCAACTGGGAAGATGCCGTGAAGGCCCTCAGGCATGTCCTGCACACACACGCGCCCCCTCGCACCCACCACCAGTACCTGCTTGAAATCCGTTGTATACTTTGTGACAAAGGCGAAAGGGCAGGTGTAGTTTTGGGAGGCTTCCGAAGCCTGGAACAAATGCACGGGGGGGCACACCGGGCCTTGGCTCCAGGAGTCACTGGCAGTGTCGTAGACATCTACAGCATAGACTGTGCGGGTGCTTGTGATCTTGTTCTCAATGCTGGGGGCAACTGACTTGGGCACCTCCCCACCAAACACGAAGCACTTGCCCCCCGAGCACACACACTTGCCTGTGCCGCCGCGCGCCAGCGGCAGTGGCGCTCCAGACTGCCAGCCCTCTCCTGCAGTAGTGGAGCTTCGTGTGAATCACTACAATGCATTGCATGGAGCAACAGCTTCCGCCACCGGGAGGGGGGGGCGCACCAGGGGTGAAGATCTGGGTGTCTGAAAAGCCCTCCCCAACAACATTGCCGCCAATGCGGCCTCCGAACACATACATCTTGGACCCATCCGTGCATGAGGCTGCGTGGTTGCGGCCTGCGATCATCTCCTCAGGCTCCTGCATGCACTGGGCAGCACCAGTCACACGCTGGGGCAGTCGGCGGTTGCGGAGTGTGTGGGAGGGTTGCAGAACCTGAAATTGAGAAGAAAGAATGCATGCAGTACTCTAGTTTCCTGCAGGCCACAAGAAGAAATGCGCACAAAGTCTGGGGCCGCCCATCCGTTAAAGGCGGGATAGTAGATGGAGCATCTGGCAGTGGTGGCGGTGTTCTCCTCTATTCCCCCGCAGTAGTACACCTGCAGCACCGCATGGCCTCGGCACTTTCCTGACAACGCAACCTCGCATGCATTGACTTTAGAACAGTGCGAAGAGCCAGTGAAAGGACGCTGAGTAATCGTTTTGGCCGATGTCCAATAGATGCCTGAGAAGTCGCGACAGCAGCAAGCCCCGCCAGCAGCACAACGTGGCAACTCCGGCAGTCAGGGAATGAAAGAGAACCAAACGAACGAGAAGCACGATTGCGACTTGTGCTTGAGTACAAGGACGTGGTATGAGTGCTGGCACTGTCATGAGCTAGTTTGGGCAACAGTGCCAGGAATAACGTGTGGTGGTGCTGCTGTGCCACTCGAGTGACGGTGGCGGCTGTCGTGCTGGATCCTGCAGCCCCCATTGCCTATCCAGCTTGACCCATGAGTGACACATGACAACAATGTGTACGCCGTCTTCACACAAGAAATTCAGAAACCGGGCTGCTGCACCACACCTTGCCGTCAATGTAAGCAGATGAGGCCGAGCCTGTGTTGGTGGGGGGTGGGGCCCCTGTCTGCCATGCCATGGTGAGGATGCCGCCAGCTTGACCGAGAGTGCCGATCTGCACAACCTCGCCGGAGCCAGAGCCGAGGCCGCCCAGCAGATACAGCTTGTTGTCGATGACCTCAGCGGCGTGGTGGTTGCCGATGTTGGGCCTGCTGCCTGCCTCCACCCACACCTGCACACAGGCACCCCACTGGGCACCAACCAACTGCTGCGCGGGCCGCTCAGGCATACCGGTGGAAGGCGTACCTCAGATTCAATGTCATATATCATAGTGACTCCATCCTTGGGATCGCCACTGGGGTGTTCGCCCACCACCACCAGGTATGGCTTGCCCGCAAGATCCAGAACCCCTGCGGACACCTCGCCTGCAATCACAGGAGCACGTGTCTAGCCCAAGTGCCAGGGACGGTGTCACTCGTGGCCACATACTGGCAGTTGGCCAGCATCTGCTTGAGAGACAGCATGCATGCATCACATGCCAGTAGACACGCACCCATTGGAATAGGTACCGGCTTCAACGTGCTCCATGACCCTTCGTTTGGTGGTGGTGGTGGTGGGGTGGATGCTGCAGGGGCAATTGCATCCTCGGTTTCTTGCGCCCAGGGCACGCAGACGCCGCCCTCACCAACGTACCCAACGTCACACTCCCACATCGGATCTCTCCCTAAAAAGTACCACAACACCTACTGTTGAAAGCGATGCATTCTGTTGAGGCAGGCAGGACGCACGGAAGCGGCAGAGATGGCAGTGGTGGGGAGTTGCAATGAGTGCTTCCCGGTGCCACAAGAAGGTTCAGGAGCTGTCACCGGCTGATGGTATGCATGGCAGATAGTCTTTTGTATGGCAGATAGGCTATCTGAAAAGAAAAGAAGAAAAAAATACCAGCTTTCTCCACCTGGTGCTCGTTGGAGGCTCGGAGCACTGCGGAACAGCCACAGCCTCTGGTACGCACCAGGGCAAGCTGTTCCAGCTATACAACTTCCCCAGTCACAGAGAAACACGCAGACATGCTGTGGCTCACACAATATGAGTGCAGGGTTGCGCGGCGCAAAGCCAGTCTGTCAGAGGAGATGGTGCGGGCCACATCGCGTGTTCGAAACCAGAAGAGAGCACGAGGTAGGGAACCAGGGAGTACACACCTTCTAGTTGCTCGCCTCTGCACACGGGCTCCCCACTGCCGCCGCAGCTGCCTGCTGGGGAGGAATTAGGTGCCGCTGACTCCCCAGGCGGCGTCCAGGGAATGCAGATGTCCCCCTCGCCTCTAACGAAGTTCATGTCACACTCCCACCTCGGCACTCTTCCTGAACAATGGCAGAACAGTCGGTGGCGTGCTTGCAGCCTTGCAGGGATTGGTCCCCAGAGTGTCGGGTGGAAGCTCTGGTGGCTGGCGCAGCAGCAGTGTGCTTACTTTTTCAGCACCAAGGGGCGCCACTCCCGAAGCTTACACGATAGAGATGTGTGGAAGGAGAGGGAAGCCACACCATCCAGTTGGGAGCCCGTGCAGACAGGCTCACCACCCCCACCACATACGCCAGCTGGCACCGTGGCGCCCAGTAGCAAACGTTTAGAGCTGCCCCCTACGATCTCTGACTTTCTTCGTTCACTTTCGTGCCTCGGGCAGGCCACGATACCAGCCTTTGCGACGCTGCCAGAGGACACAGAAGCTGGCATGAGGAGCAGGGCACGCTCGCCCTGCACAGAGGTTGAGGCAATTCCTTGTACTCGCACCAAGAAGTTTATGTATTGAGCTGCAATTGCGTCCAGGTCTGTACCGTCAGGTGCCAAGAGCACTGCATCCGTTGCTCCATCTTCTGCCTGCACCAGCACGCGGCCGCACTGTCCCTCGTGCATTAATCAGAAAAAAGCAGATACGAAATTCAAATTGATATATGATATGCTGCATGCCAATGAACGTAACCTGCTCTTGACTGTGTAGCGATTCGCTATAGTGCTGGTTTTGTAATCATCCATCGAACCGGTCCCAACAAATCCTTGTTGGCGTTCTAGCTACATATACTAGCCTGATATATTTTACAACCGGGATGGCAAACGATAGCGGCATGCAGTCCCTGTAATGACGGTGTCACACCTGAATGGTCACTTGGTGTTGCTTCTCCCGAAAAGAAGGCAAAATGAAGCCCTCAAATACTACTTCACTCCCAGAATTCCATTGTATGGTACCTGAGCTGCCTGCTCGGCGTGCGATCAGGTTGGAGGGCCGCGAGCTGCAGTCCAGCCACTGCTCAGGTGTTGCACCGGAGGCAACCGCCAGCAGCAACGAATACAGAAAGACCCAGGGAGCCTTGATCAACATGATAAACGATTGTTCCCAAGCTGACGCCTGTTGGACCGTCGCTTGTGAAAGTGAACGTTGTGTCTGGGATACTGGTTTCCTGTCGCGCACTGTTGGTCGAATACTTCTGATTTCTGCTCTCCACGCCACATGCGTGGGTCCAATGACGACAGGCTTTGCGGTTACAGATGCAGACTGTTGGAAAGCGTTGCAGCTCCTCCATAAAGCATCCATTCTCCCGTTGTGTACTACACGGATCAATTTTATTGCCATCCAATCTTGCAAGCTTGCAGATCCTGACTCAGCATGCATGGCTGGAAGGAATCCACCCACGTATACGTACCAATTTGCCGTGGAGTTACCCCTACTTGCGTGAATGTCATCAACCAAATCCAGAATGCCACAAAGGTGTTTTAATGCCAAAGAAGTTACCGAAGAGGAGGCACGAGGGTAGTGTCACCAACCAGCTGCATCCATCATATTCGCCGAGTGCGCCCTCTCGCATGTGGAGCAACCCCCACATAGCAGCTGAAACTCAGGCAAGACCATCCTGCAACCATCAACCACAGTACAGCCGTCAGCGTTGTATCTCCTGTGAGAGTGGGTCCCTGGGTGGTGCTCAAGATGGACAATGGGTTCCCCGTTGCTGAAGCACGTGCGTTGCCCTGGACACTGTTTCCCCACCAGATGATGTGACAATTTTGGTGCAGCGTCAAAGGAAGGTAGAGCGCAGTGAAGAGGGCACTTTAGAGTGCACTGCACAGAAAGGACGCGAGCCAGCCCCGCTCCATGAACTATTGGCTGGCAGGGTGGCGCACTTCTCATGCTAGGTCACCCTCAGAAGCAACCTTCTCAGAAGAGCTCCCATATTGTGCAACGTGTGATGGCATGCTTCCTTTCAGAATGCGCTGCATCCTGAAACGGATTGTTAACGATCTTACAACATGTACACTGTCTGTCACCACCCAGTGGGGTAAGTATTCATGAGACATCCGATGCTGTAACCTCCACCCCTTTTCACTGCAAACATCATACTAGAAACTAATTCAAAACCAAAACTAACACGAATCAAGCTATTGCGCTACAACCTGAAACCAAAGGCACTACTTGTGCAAGAAAACCTGCTGCCTCACCGTATCGCATACTGTTCATCTCATAGAATACACAACACTTACACTTATCGACGTTAATGGTTGAACCCCAGCAGGCTCTGCAGAGCCTTGTTACAGGAGCAGCAACCCCGCAGCACAGCACTGCAGGCTGCGCTTGGATGTGTGGGCACGTATGCTGTGGGTGTCACACGAATTGGCGGTCCGGGGACGGAAGAGTGCGACATGCGCCGCAGTCGTGACTAAAGCCCAGACACTCAGAGAGTGAGTTTGAAGTTGCCCTGAGACTGGGAGTTGGTGGCGGCGGTGCCTCCCGCGGTCACGTACACTTCCCCATTGTACTCAACTGGGAAGATGCCGTGAAGGCCCTCAGGCATGTCCTGCACACACATGCACGCCCCTTCACACCCACAAACCGGATTGGTTTTGGACACGCTAAGTTTCAGCATATGTTATACATGAAAATTAAATCTGGAGCGCTGGGAAGACAATGCACACAGAGTACTGCTATTGTTCCAGTGGTAGCATTCTGTGGCATGTAGGGCAACCGAGGGCACACCGGGCCTTGGCTCCAGGAGCCGCTGGCAGTGTCGTAGACGTCTACAGCATAGACTGTGCGGGTGCTTGTGATCTTGTTCTCGATGCTGGGGGCGACTGACTTGGGCACCTCCCCACCAAACACGAAGCACTTGCCCCCCGAGCACACACACTTGCCTGTGCCGCCGCGCGCCAGCGGCAGTGGCGCTCCAGACTGCCAGCCCTCTCCTGCATAATTCAATGCCTCATTTAGTAGAAGCGGTAGCGCCATGTGTCGACAGCACATGTGTGAATCATCAAGAGGCATGGAGAAGCAGCAGCCCTTGCTCTCGTGGAAGCAATCTCCAGGAGAGAGGGGGCGCACCAGGGGTGAAGATCTGGGTGTCTGAAAAGCCCTGCCCCACAACATTGCGACCAATGCGGCCTCCAAACACATACATCTTGGACCCATCCGTGCAGGAGGCTGCGTGGTTGCGGCCTGCAATCATCACCTCAGGCTCCTGCATGCACTGGGCAGCATCAGTCACGGTCACGGACAGAGTCTCCTCGCATGGGGTGTGCAGCGAGCATGCATGTAGTGCTTCATTGTGCTAGTAGACAGAAAGGATGCGCACGTCGTCTGGCGTTTCCCATTCATCTTCTTCGGGATAGTAGATGGAGCATCTGGCAGTGGTGGCAGTGCCGTCGGTGATTCCCCCACAGTAGTACACCTGCAGCAGCGCAGCCTTGCATGACAAGGGCACGTGTTTGGAATCATGCCCGTACATACCAGTCAGAACGGGCATCTTGTGGCGAGCAGGCTGCATGTGCAGAAATGGCTCGCACACCACCAAGCAAGGTCAGGAAGCTGTCTGCTGCATCACACCTTGCCGCCAATGTAAGCAGATGAGGCCGAGCCTGTGTTGGTGGGGGTGGGGGCGGCCTTCTGCCATGTCATGGTGAGGATGCCGCCAGCTTGACCGAGAGTGCCGATCTGCACAACCTTGCCAGAGCCAGAGCCAAGGCCGCCCAGCAGATACAGCTTGTTGTCAATGACCTCAGCGGCGTGGTGGTTGCCGATGTTGGG
>JAUMHD010007656.1:0-10473 GCA_032359135.1 Ulvella scutata
GAAGTGGTGGATGTTTTGTGTTAGTTGCTTTTGGCTATTTGGGTTCATGCCTATTTACTACCTTTCCGGTTTGTAAGGAGGAGGCTGACAAGTTGTCAATAACGATACCCCTGACAAGCACCTCATCTGCGCCCATGGTGCACCAAGAGGACGGGACGGCGCACACCGCGAATTGTTCCAAGTTGTTTGTTTGGAATTGGGCTATGCATTTGGCAGTTTCTGGGAGTAGATTGCATGCCCAAAACGGTACCGACGGTCTGAGCATTGAATTCCTGTTCCTGGTTTCCTGTGGCAGAGGACGTCATTGTTGGCACACACTGCACATCACATGTACACTCACACATTCTGGGGCATTATGGAGAGAGAGAGAGAGAGAGAGAGAGAGAGAGAGATAGAGAGAGATAGAGAGAGGGAGAGAGAGAGAGAGGGCCTTAGGGAGTGAGCTGTGCGCAAGGGAGGTCGTTAAATTTGGACCGCAAATGGGCCCCGTGCTCGTCATACTGTTGAGTTGTGTGTCATGCACTGATCACCACTGTCGCTTACCTTGATAGAACAATCCTAATTATTTGGGAGAATTTTTGAGTATGTCACCTGACAAATGAAGCGACACTGGTGATCACTGGAGTGATGCGAATGCATTCCTCTAAAGTTGGCCATGGATGTGCATGCATGTAGCGGATGACTAGTTTTCTGCATGGGGTCTTTCTACATCCTGCTTCAGTGGCTGAAAAAGGCACTGGGTGTCTGTAAGCTGCGAAGGATCAACTCTTGGTGCTCAAATCTGGATGTGATCAACTCAACTTAGCAACTCAAGATGCTTCACACTAGTGTGATGATGCCTACTTACTACCTTTCCGGTTTGTAAACAAAAAGTGTTATGCCGCTTGTATTTGTTCACGCTGACAATAGATATCTGGTATTATGTTTCTCACCCCCCTCTGTGTTCTCTCAGATGTTCCCGCAACATGCACTCTTAATCCTCATGCATTGTTCTCTTGCAACTTAAATGACCTCATGCAGGGGCAACTTGCCAAGAACCTGAGCGTTATCACACATGCCATACATACAAACAGTGGAGATGTTGGAGCATATAGTGGGAGAGCAATGTGTTGCAGTACAACCATGCATGCGTGGGACACCGCCTTGCATGCATGCATTTGCCCGCACCTTGCGCAACGGTAGACACCGAATTTGGAGACTCTTGAAAATGGCCCGCCTTCATGTGCATGTGCCGCATGCATGTATTGTTCTGAAAAGATGGACGCTCCTGTAGGATCCGGAGCCTGAGGGATGCATGTGTGGCCTGCACGTGACAACAAGGTTACGTCAACAAGGTTTTGGGAGTCTTGAGTTCCCTTTTCAAACAATGAACATAGTCAAAAGGAGTCTTGAGCTACAAACCGGAAAGATAGTGAATAGGAATGAACCCAAACAGCCAAAAACAACCAGCACAAATGTCCACCAGTTCACTCGCATGGCACAACAGCACCATCACGAAAGTCTTTCCCAGCACTCCTCCCATGCACGGGTAAAACACATGTATGTGTCTGGCCATTCATATGAATGCATATATGCCTTCATACAAATATACGATGAGGAGTCGCGCACGATTCAACAATCCATCGCTACTTTATACACTTTACATTGTAATATTCCATAGCTGAACGGAATTACGTGCTAAAGCAGCTACAACGATTGTGAAGTCAGTGCTGATTTGTTTCCGGCACAGAGCAACGCATTTCTAGCGGAACCGAGATGCCACAGGCTTTCTGGGGCACGCCCGAAAATGGACGTCGGCCGGGTGTCATGTTTGCTCTGGGGGCAAATTTGAAACTTCAAATGCAGGCCTGAAATTAGCACCTCGGCCGTGCAGCCCACACGAAGGCGGCTTTTTAATTTGTACAAACGCGATGCTGCCCTGCGTTGGAGCTGTCAGCACAACAGGACGAGTGCGTGTGTCCAAAGTTGACACATAGTGCGAGCCGACACGGGCTAGCGGCTGGTCTGATTACATGGCATCCGTTCGTGCACACGTGTGAGGCGAGGGCTTGTGAAACCATTGGATATTCACGTGATGGGGAACATCGTTATGTTTTTCGATATGTGGCAATGCATTCGCCTGGAAGCATGCCGCCTGTGGCGCGAAGGCGCTTCCACATCGATGTCGTCCATATAACTACTTCCAGATATCTGGAAGTAGCTATATGGACGAGATTCGTTTCTGCGGAACATCACTGGCACACTTGAGACTTTAATTCCTTTCTCCAGACACTGTCTAGGGTGCGCGTTGTTGGCAGTGTTTACATCGACAGTCCTCCTCTGCGTTGTCACATACATCTCTCCTGATCAGGAGTACTGATCACGAGTCTTGACACAGGAGAGATCTATGTAAACAGAGGAAGCAAAGAAAGAGGTAAACTAAATGCACGCATCAGCACATCAAAGACAACACGTTGTTGGCGGTCGAGTTGTAGACCTGCCTTGATAACTGTATCTAAGCACTGGCCACCGAGAAGCTGAGCATTTCTGCTCGACACACAGACACACGGCTTGTGCCACTGCCCCCGTCACTGCGTAGTATGCATTACGAGAGCAAAAATAGTGTGTCTGTTCGATAATGCAATTAAGAAGCGGCACGTTCTCGCACGGCCTAGGGTTAATACAACCAGGCACTCATGGCCATGGTTATGGTTGCACTAGCTCGAACTTGTGACGTCCGAACTCTACAGCGCAGATACATTCTCCATTATCAGAGAGAAAAAAACCGCTATGAAGTAGTTACACAGACCACGATGAAGTCGCATGTGCCGCAGACGGTGCAACCAATTATGTGCGGACCCGGAGAGACCGTCGCTGATGTCTGCAGGGATGTATCTATATAGAGTCAACCTCTGCGCGATGCTGGCTTCAGAAGGTGTCATATGTACTTCAATTGTGCACAATTCAAGTACAGACGGCATCTCGTCCATTGCGGCAATCAACCTGTCAAGCAACATGTCTACATGTGACCGGTTTCATGCTGCATCTATATCCGTACGCAACGGCACGTGAACGCACCGGAATAGAGGACACATCCGTTCCCTCTTGCCCCATCAAGAGTCGCCTGCAAAATGGCATTGCTCAGCGTTCGACATCCGAGGACTAGATGTCCAGAGAAGGAAACAAGGTATGTATGGTGCTGACAAGATGGGGGCATTATGCTGCTATGGGGAAGCGCAGTGTTACACATGTATACCAACATGTTGCTCTGGGGCCCTCAGGAAGAAATTGTGGTATGGGTACATTGATGCCGCAGAACGATAAAGCGGCGGGTGCCGCACCCCGATAAGCGTGCGATGATAGCCTCTGATGTACCGAACACGATCCAATGCGCAGAAGTGCTGTCTCAGCGTTCAAATTATGCAGACATCGCCTGTGCCTGAGCTCAGTTGAGATTGCATATCCTCCCTCTAGAGATCTTGACGACGGCGCCGCCATCTTGACGGCAGCACCGCCAACAATCCAGGTCATATATCAAATATTGATATATGAGATATATCAACCACCAGATATGGTGGTCATACCTGTGTGATGCGCTGGCACCGTCCCTAAAAGTCCTGATCATACCAGATGCCGAACTGTATACAGGATACCACCTGTCACGTATTGACAATCGCGATTGCAATCGTTGGTGCATACTTCTACTTGGCGAAGAGTGCCTGCCACAGTCATGAAGTGCCATGGATAAGCAGGTTGGAACCACACTTCCGTACTCTTTACCTAACTACGTTTGTTTCTTTTTACACGGCATGACTGAAAGACTGCCTCTCAAACTGTGTGACCTGGAGTGCGACCTTGCAGGGCATGGCCAGGAGTGGGATACAACAGCAATTTTAAGTCCCTTTGATAGCACGGTTTCGTCCAGGTCGTCAATTCACAGAGATTGCTTTGGTTTAGGCAACGCATCCTGTTATAAAACCAGAGAGCCAGAATCTGCATAGTGACAAGCTTGGGTCGATCATGACCATGCGCATGACCACCTTCCGAATACGGTACATTGAAACAGAAGCTATGTGCTATTTTCAAAGGCGGAAGGGCGATGTTGGATACCCACCATCATCGGGCTTCCCTTTCAAGATAGGCCGGTATCATTCAGGTTGCAGATAGGATATATATGTCGTGCAGATAGTGTTAACAATACGCGCTAATCAATATTTAATTGCCCGGCGTCTTAGAGCGCATGGCCTGCGCTTAGAGCGCATGGCCTGCGGGCGCTGCGAGGCGTCCACGCGCTGCCGGTCGCTTCCCCTATATATCTCTGTCCCCGAAGCGCGTGCCGAACCTTCCGCCGCGCCGCGTGGCCGGAACCCGCTTTCCGCTGCGCTCCGCCGCGGACCGCTGTGCCAGAGGTCCAGCGGCCTCGAATACGAAACGTATACGTACATATCTGTGTCTTAGAGCTGCGCGGCGCTGATTCCGGTGCGTGGAGTGAGAGAACAGCGATGCTGTTGAGTTGCGAGGCTCGGCACCGGTTGCTTCGCCTCCTTCGAGTCTGGCCGGTCACGGCCGCCTGATCACTGCGATCACTTCCATTATGTTGATAGTCTGTTGTTTTTAACGTGCTTCCGGGTCCCGTGCGGCCTTTTGCGTACCTTGTCCACACGGCAGGGTTGTGCTGCAATCTGAAATGCTTGCACTTCTTGCAATGTTGTGCGGATCGCTCTGCCACGGACCACGCAAGCATACACAGAACAGCCAAGTGCATTGAAACATACCTAATAGCACTGTACTTCAGAGCTGCGTGGAGCTGGACTCGGCGTTCATGATGCGATAACAGAACTGCTGTGCGGCGAATGCCGCCATCCGTAATCATTGCAATTGCGTGCGCGGGCACGTGTGGACATGCGCCGAAATCACCAGGGAGATACGAATATGCTCATACGGATGTCAAAATAGGGCAGAGTTGATAAATCTTGTCCAGCAGGCGTACAATGCGATGCGCCGGCTTTGCAAGCGCCAGTTTCTCGGAGGCCATCTATGGCCATACTGCGTGTGGTGAATCTACAGGTCCCAAGTTCGAATCTCGTCGTGAACGCGCAATGTTTTTCCCACACAAAATTTTTTTTCACGTCATATGTAGATGACATAGTGCTTGGTATGCAAGAAATCGCAACCTTTGCCCTTTCCTTCAGGGACAGGTGGTGCTCCTGCCAAACCTGTGCAGATTTGCTGTTGCATGCCATTGCCTAACTCTGTGCCTCCTTCAAAGGCACAACCTGAATCGCACGCAAACTGCCACCCGCAGTGTTGTTAGACTACATGACCTTGCTACGGTTAGCTGCACACATGTGGCAGTCCGTTGCCACCTTTGTCAAAGTTGCTTGCCTCTTGTAGGCTCTGCTAGCGCTCTCCTCAAAACAAAAAATTTTGCTAATCGGGAACCACGTCATACCCAAGAAGGGCTTCAAGGTGAGCCTTCGCTCCTGCAACTCTGCTACTGCAGACCA
The DNA here is from genome assembly GCA_032359135.1 of Ulvella scutata. NCBI lineage: Eukaryota > Viridiplantae > Chlorophyta > Ulvophyceae > Ulvales > Ulvellaceae > Ulvella > Ulvella scutata. The sequence continues at coordinate 5,487 of JAUMHD010007656.1, forward strand.
CCCGCTGCTCCCAGGAGCGTCACCTCGCTCCCGCGAGCTTGACCATCCGCTCCACTAGCCGCCTCCCCGGACACCCACGCCGGGCTGCTCCCCGTAGGGGGGCGCGTCATTGCCGAATGCCGCCATCCGTAATCATTGCAATTGCGTGTGCACATTCGCCGACATCACCAGGGAGACACGAATATCGCCACCAGGATTTTACAATAGCACAGAGCAGATATTTCATGCCCAGAAGGCGTACAGTGCGATGCGCCAGCTTTGCAGGAGCCAGTTACTCGGAGGTAATGTTCCGTGTGGGTCCCTCAGGTCACAGGTTCGAGTCTCGTCTTGGAATGTTTTTCACACACCGTTTTTTTTTCCTCAACATCATATCGAGGGGACTTGAAGCTTGGGAGGCAAGAAATCGTAGCCTTTGCCTTTTACTTCAGGGACAGGTGGCGCTCCTGCCAAAGCCCTGCAGCTGATTTGGTGTTGCGCGCCATTGCGTGGATCTGTGCCTGCTTCAATGGCACAGACTGAATGCCACGCATACTGCAACCCGCACACTAGCCGCCTCCCCGGACACCCACGTGCACGCCGGGCTGCTCCCTGTAGGGAGGCGCGTCTTTGCCCGGCGCCCTTAGAGCGCATTCTGCCTTCCACAGACCTTCTGATACACGTTGCCACGCGTTCGCATATATACAACATCCCGCCTTCCATGGACCTTCTGCGCGTTTCTATCGACCTTCCAGGATCGTATCTCAGAACGCAATCCGAAGTATATGTCGCAGGGCGACATGTACGGGCCCTTTGCCATGAAGTACATGGCAAAGGGCGAAGGAGGGGCAAAATGTCCGCTGATCCATTGGAAATACTACGCTATATACCGTGCACCAAGCCACCTAATCATGGCGCAGTGGTGCCGCAGTGCAGAAGTAGAGTACAGGCAATTTAGAACATTCTGGAATCGAGTGCGGAATGGAGTGTCCTCGGCGGGGTTCGAGACCGCATGACGGGTAGCAAAAACACAGCAAAACGTGTACATGGAGGCTCCTGTAGACACGATTCAGGCCGAAGATCGGCTGGTCGCGACGAGCCAAAATGCCACATACTGGCGTTCGTCCGTAACGCAGTGAGTCAGGCGAATCGTGTGACTGGACGCGAGCTCCGGAAAGTTCGTAGGAGTAGGGGTGGATTTTCTCCCGCCCGCCGTCCCTGTGGCTGGTATGTGCATGCCACACTAGCATGGAGCGCTCCTCTTGGTGAAGTCTACTCCTGTGCCTCCGGCCTCCCTCCTTCTCCCGCTCCTGGCCCCTACCCGCTCCCGCCGCGTCCAGCGGCCAGCCCGCGGCCGCCCAGGTGTCCTCCTGCTGGCTGTGCCTGGCGGGCGCCGCCCCTAGTGGCTGCGACGGCCAGAGCGTCGGGCCACATCTTCCTGCCTTGTGATGCTTCATAGCTGTGCTGTTGACGTGTGGCGCCTGTGTGTAGATGTTTGGCTCTGTCTCTGCAGCGGCATGTTCGCTGTGTTCTTGTCTTGGCGTGGTTTCTGTTCTGTGGTATGCACTCCCTGGTTTCTGGTTGTGGTGCTTGTGTTGTTGGTTGGTTTCAGATGCCCTATGACGGTGCACCTTTCGTGCTCGTGAGGCGTGCCACTGTCGATGTCACTTTCACGCAGTCTCATGGAGATATACAACAACAGCAGATGACCCTGTGTGACCCTGTGTAACCAAGCCGGATCAGCACATAAACGCCTCCACTGCTGTTACAGGCCGATCACATCAACAATAATTAATCAACACTGCCAGCAAAAGCTGATAAACGATCAATAGTGTGGGTTTCAACAAATCATCGACGCAGCAGGCTCTCATGAAAAAACGAGCCAAAACTCGCACACATGCATGCATCATTCGCGCACTCAACAGCTGCATCACTCCTGCACATACGTGTTCCACTGGATGGTGCACAGGCACGAGACACCAGCTTGGAGCAGATCCACCAAACATGCATGCTGTAGACGGCTTTCGGCGGCAAACCGATAGCAACAATGATGTACGCACGCATGCACACACGCATGTAGGGCCCACATGTACATGTACAGGTCCGATTTGTCATTCTCAGGCCTCGGATGGAGAGCCAGCGAAGGGTCAGAAAGCCACAGGTTGGTTTTGCATTCAAACGCCGGTCTGCATGGCGAGATCCTGCTGCATGCGCTCGAACATGCGCTCCTTCTCGTCCGTCTCACGCTTCTGCCTCCGCTGTTCTGCGTCTGCAGCCTGCTTGGCCTTCTCCTCCGCAAGAGCGCTCTCGAATCGCTCGTCAAAGCTCGCCAGCAGCCTCTTGATCTGCATGCGCAGACACACATGCGTGCATACACATATGTGCGCAGACACATATGTACGCAGACACAAAGGTGCGCAGACACATATGTACCCAGACACAACGGCGCAGGCTCCATGCGCAGACGAAACTTCCGGGCCGCACGTTTCAGGCCCCTCTAGCCATCTTTTGAACAGCAGAAGTACTAGTGATCATAGTTCTGCCGGACACATGTTGCTCAAGTGCAAAGCACTGCTGCTGAAGACATGTAACAAAAAGAACCAAAGATACGGTGCAGATGGCCGCTTGCTAAACACATGAAACAACAAGAACTGAGGCATGCAGGAGGCCTCGAAGAGAAGACGAGAAGCGGGCCTCACATCGTCGATGACCAGATCCACATTTGAGTTGGAGCCAGGGCTGATTGCCCCGCCAGAGGTGATACTGGAAGCAGTGGGTAGGCGAGAGGAGCCCGTGTGGCCCTTGGCGAGCAGCGGCCTGCTCGCCTCGATGTGCGCCATGATGTACTGGCGCTTGTGCTGCCAATGCAGAGCCAGAATGTCCCGGAAGGGGGCGTGCGGTTGCCCGAGAGGCCTTTCTAGAGGCGCGCGGATAGCATACCTGCATAAAAAACCCTGCGTTGTAGGGTTTGGAGCTGGGGGCTGCATGGTAGGGTTTGCAGAGGACCACTGGTTTTTGTTGCAATGGCAGGGTTTCAGGCAGATCACTGATAATTCGGATGCTCACTTTTTCAGAGTCTGAATTGACGGGAACAAAACAGAGGATGGCAAGATAGCTCTGCCCTTTCTTTGCCTTTCAGGTTTGTAACATACTACAGAGGGTGGAAAGAAAGGAAAAGAAAAAGCAGAACTTGCAAGGCCGAAGTATGCGAAAGAGTGAAATAGGTTTCAATGTCACCGCGTTGTAGGGTTTGAAGCTGGGAGCTGAATGGCAGGGTTTCAAGCAGGTCAGCGCTTTAATGGGCATCAAGCGCATCGCCACGATGTAGGGTTTGAAGCAGAGAGATGGATGGACATGCATGGCAGGGGGAGCCGACGCACCGCAACGTGTTGAAAAGGATGGATGCATTGTACTGCGAGCTGCGCTCGTTGCCTTGCGAGGTGCCTGCTGCGCTCTCATACCCTGGCTCATTGAAGTAAGGGTCCTTGCAGAACACCATGCCTTGCAGCGAAACAAGTACCTGCATGCACGCATGCATACATGGACCACGCCCATACTTCTTCATGCATGAGCACATGTACGAACCTCTGAACACAGTGTGTGTTCGTGTTTGCATGCACGGCTGCTTCGATCGCAGGTCATGCCATGCAATGGATGCCTGAGGTTCCAGTGTGTTCGTGTGTGTATGTATGGCTGTTCTGTGATACTTGCCTTGCAGTGCCAGCTGTGGGTACGGGGCGTTGTGGTGACAAACAATGGCAAGCACGAAGCACTTTGTAGTGCCCTTGAAAATGGCAAGGCGCTACCTAGGCGAGAACCAACACAGCCAGATGCAACAAACACCAACCCCACTGCTCCACTGGAATGCAAGTACGTAGCATTCTGATACGATTGAGGGCAGGTAGTGCAGCTCTACCCCCCTCGAGAAACACTCCTGTTCAACAGAATTCCCTCAAGACCAGACCAGACCTTCAACTGGACTGTGTACATTCTCGGCTCTTGGAACGGTTCAATGGCAGCTGCGACATCTTCTTTAGTTTTTTGGAGTGAGGTCAGTTCAGTTCTTGCGGTCCCTTTTTGCATAGGCACCGAACGGAAGTCTCTGGACACTTTATGCAAAGTGTTGAGGTGCGAGAGAATGGCGGAAGGGGGAGGGTGGCAGGGTTTATTTTTTCATGCAAAGAGTTCAGAAAAGAAGTAATTGTTTTGGCGAAATAGTACGTTTCAAGGGTGGTACATAGAACAATTCATTATTCTCCGATGTTTTTGCAGGGTTACGTACGCTCAAGACAGCTAATTATTTCAGCTCATGCCGATTTATCGGCCCTTTCTTCTTTCTGAAAGCAACTTTGAGGGGAGGGAGGGCGCTCACCTGGAGAATGGTGGAGGTGGTGGGGTCCCAGGAGGGGCCTTGCCAGGTTCCCAATAGTGACAGGCACACCTTCCCGCAGTTGTAGAGATTGGGGTTGAACCTCACTGACCCACTGCCAGTGGTCAGGAACTTTGCCTGCATGCGTTCATGCATGAATGCAATGCATGTAACATATAATACTACATGGTCGCCCCATATACACGCAGCGAAGAGAAGCTGTAGCTAAGAGAATACATATGTGATCACATCGACAAGGGCACGTGAACAATAAGATGAACCAAAGAGACTATTTATTGCATCAGCTAACAGAAGTTGCAGATAAGAGAGGTTGCAGACAATAGAAGGTGCCACTACCTTCCCGGTTTGTAAAAAAGAAGGTGCAGCTATGTGAGAATATATCACATCAGCTAAGAGAACACATATTACATCAGCTAAGTGAGTATATAATACATCACCTAAGAGAGTATATTTTGCATATGCTAGGACAAGGTGCAGCTAAGAGCAAGCACCTAATAGAAGGTGCCATGAGATCTATAGTAGAATCTAAACAGGACATCGACCCGGCAGTATCTGAGTTGTGCCCTGGCTCGTGGTCGTGGCATTGTGTTTCGTTACTATTATCGCAGTTTGGCTAAGAGT